>AWOL01S0220419.1:0-12129 GCA_000715115.1 Nicotiana otophora
CAGGATTAAGCAAGCCTACCTCTAATTATTTAGAGGATACAAGAATCATCAAAGTTAATATACCAGCAAGTTGTTAAAGGAAACAAATAAAGTATCTATTGAAGATAGAAATGAGTGGAAACTTAAAGGAACATTGGAATGAAAGAAATAGAGCAAGTAGTAATTTGAAGCTAATGATTAGCTTTTTTTGGTGTTTCATATGTAGAAATTGAAGGCCTATTTATAGGCTTAATGATACTTGGCTTATGCCACTTACCCAAAACCAAAAGAAAGAATGCCACACGCTGGATATTAAAATAGACCAAAGATACTTGTGGAATTTCCAACATGCATGGTAGCCACTTAGAAATAGATAAGACATTTGTAAAATAAAATGATTCTTAGCTATTTAAATTTTTTAAATATACTGCCACAATCCCCACATATTTTCAAAAATTTATAGGAAAATAATAAAGGAATAGAAGAGTTGACTTGCTGGATTTGCATGGTCCAAATGTAATGGGTTTGGTGTCTTCAGGATTATGAACCAAACTTAGACTAATAAAACTTAACTCACAAAATTACTGGTGAAATATAATATTTCTATGAACCAATAATTCTTATTGTAAGTCGGAGATTTTATTAATCACATTTCGACCCTCACAATTTTACCGTTCAACGCGGTTTTGCCCCACTAGGCCATGCGCGTGCCTGGTAATTCATGAAAGCTCTAGAGACTAGGCCAAAATCTCATGGGAGCGGCCCCACTCCACTCTCGTATAGATGAATTCATCAAGTGTATACTGCTTTTAAATACACCATCCATAAGGAATATGAATTTCATTAAGAGTTATAACTCAACCTCTCAATTAGTAGCAGTCAAGCACTCTCTTTTAGTGCTTCAGTATCAATAGTGACTTGTTATTACTTATATGAACCTACCTCATGGGATCTTCAATCACATAGGTTGGGTTACCATCTCTATTGACAACATGTCGGCCTTAACCCTATCTCTTTTGAGGTTTGAAGAATTAATTTTCTTCCCACAGGTTTAGTCAGAGGATCGACCAAATTTATCTCTGGCTTCACATAGTCAATAAAAATTATTCAATCTCTCAGCAGCCGCTTTATGATATCATGCCTCAATTTCATGTGTCTACTTTTACAATTATAAGATTTATTCTTTGCAATAGCTATTGCCGCTTGACAATCACAATTCATAGACACAGGAGGCAATACGTCCTTTATTAAAGGGATATTAGCTAAGAATTTTCTTAGCCGCTCAGCCTCAGAACCAGCTAATTTCAGAGCTACAAACTCTGATTCCATAGTCGATCTAGCAATGATTGTCCGTTTAGCTGATTTCCACGATATTGCACCACCACCAAGGGTGAATACATAACTACTTGTGGATTTTGTCTCATCTGAATCAGAAATCCAATTTGCATCACTGTACCCTTCTAAAATAGAAGAAAATCCACCATATAGGATACCATAATTCATGGTTCCTCTCAAATATTTCATTAGTCTAGCTAATGCAGACCAATGCTTCTTGTTGGGATTATGAGTATATCTACTCAGTCTACACACAATATAGGCTATATCAGGCCTTGTAAAATTCATTAAATGCATCAGACTCCCAATAATCTGAGCATATTTAGACTGAGTAACTGAGTCACCATTATTCTTTTTCAATTGAGAGTTAGCATCAAAAGGAGTGCTCACAGATGTGACATTAAAATATTCAAATTTCTTAAGAAATCTCTCAACATAATGTTCTTGTGATAACATTATGCCATCTTTACTCCTTATAACTTTAACTCCCAATATTGTACTTACTTCACCCAGATCTTTCATATCAAAATTAGCAGACATAAATAATTTAGTACTTTGCACAATATTTAAACTTGTATCAAATATAAGCATGTCATCAACATACAGACATATTATTACCTAATCATTGTCTACCACTTTATTATAAACACATTTATCCGTCTCCACTGAAGAAAAATCGTCTCTCAGTAAGACTTGTTCAGATTTCTCGTACCACTAATTAGGAGATTGTTTAAGGCCATAAAGAGATTTGATTAATTTACAAACTTTATTTTCTTATCCAGGAATGACACAACCTTCACGTTGAACCATATACATTTCTTCTTGTAAATCACCATTTAAAAAAAGTTGTTTTGACATCCATTTGATGGATAAAAAGCTTATGGATTGAAACTAAGGCAATTAAAACTCGAATAGAAG
Organism: Nicotiana otophora; assembly: GCA_000715115.1. Taxonomy (NCBI): domain Eukaryota; kingdom Viridiplantae; phylum Streptophyta; class Magnoliopsida; order Solanales; family Solanaceae; genus Nicotiana; species Nicotiana otophora. The sequence goes on from AWOL01S0220419.1 coordinate 2,233, forward strand.
AAATTCTAGTCACCGGTGCAAATGTATCACAATTATCTATATTTTATTTTTGAGAAAATTCTTTTGCTACTAGCCGAGCTTTATATTTATCTGAAGATCCATCAGGATCAAATTTTGTTTTGAAAATCTATTTACAATCAATAGGCTTTGCATCAGGAGGTAAATCTGTTAAAATCCATGTTTTATTTTTTAAAAGAATCGATTTCAACTTCTATTGCATCTTTCCAATAATTAGCTTCTGAAGAAGATATAACTTCAAAATAATTTGATGGTTTATTATCGACAAGAAAAATCTAAAAATCATTTCCATAAGAAAATATTCTTTCCTAGGCCTTTTACTCATTCTTAGTTCCTCGTTAGAGGTAATTTCATTATTTGTTTCAACATGTGTATGAGAAATTTTATCAGGCAGTAGATAAATATATTCAAAGAACTCAGCATTCTTTGTTTCAATTATAGTATTGCAATCACGCACATCACTTTTTAAAATAAGAAATCTATATGCAATACTATATTCAGCATATCCAATAAGTATACAATCAATAGTTTTAGAACCTATTTTTCTCCTTTTAGGCTGAGGCAAAAGATATCAAGGCACCCCCATACTTTTAAATATTTCAAGTTAGGCTTATATCCCTTCCACAATTCATAAGGAGTTTTGCTAGTTCTTTTATGTGTTATTCTATTTTGTAAGTGATAAGAAGATAATATAGCTTCACCCCATAAATTATCAGGAGCATTAGAACTAACTAATATAGAGTTCATCATCTCTTTCAATGTTCTATTTTTTCTTTCAACTACTCCATTTGACTCAGGTGAATAAGGTGGAATTACTTCATGAATTATTCCTTCTTTTTCACAAAAATCATTTAAAGACAAATATTCTCCACCTCTATCAGATCTAATTCTCTTGATTTTTCTACTAAGTTAGTTTTCAACCTCAGTTTTATAAGAAATAAAAGCATTAAAAGTATCATCTTTATTTCTAAGCAAATACAACTTTGTATATCTAGAAAAATCATCAATAAAAGTCACATAATATCTTTTACCATCTCTAGTCATAGTCTGCTTTAAATCGCCTAAATCAGTGTGAATCAAGGATAATAATTCAGTTTCTCTATTTACAAAAAAATAAGTCTTTCTAGTACTTTTAGCTTCATCACATATTTTATATTTTTCAATATTATTTGAGTCTAAACCAGATATTAATCCTAGTGACTGCATTTTTCTTATATATGCGATATTAACATGTCCTAATCTAGCATGCCATAAAGAAATTGACTTAACCATATAAGCAGAAGAAGATGCATTTTCATTGCTGGTATCGAAAATATTAAGCACAAATAAACCATAGTTACAATATCTATTGCATACAAAAATATCATTTTTGGTCAGTACGACCTCATCATTTTCAAAAGAAACCTTCACTCCAACTTTTCCTAATAATCTCACAAAAACCAAATTGGTTTAGATATTAGGAACATGCAACACATTACTCAATGCTAGAGTTTTACCAGATGTGAGTTTGAGAAGAATTTTTTCTTTCCCAAGAACGCGAATTGTTCTTGAGTCACCAAGATAAATAATTTCTTCTCCTTTATCAACTTGGTTGTAGGACAAAAATTTATTTTTGTTTGCACAAATGTGCCTAGTAGCACTAGAATCTATCACCTAATCTCTCACATTGGCCATATTATTTATTTGGAAAATGACCGCAATAATTATATTATCTGCTTTAATCAAATTTAATTTTGACTTAGCGAGATTTTCATTTATCCCAACTCTTCTCTTGCATTGAGGTGCATTTTTCTTGAAGGTTTTAATATTAGCATTGGATATGTAACCATGTTGATTTACATACCTATATTTTGACATTAGTGTCAGCCAAAGTTGTGGATGCAATAACGTATTTGCAACACCATAAATATCTGATAGGACAACTGGAACAGTAGCAGCGTGGACAACACCAAAATTGGCAGCATCATTAAAAATTTCCGTAGTAGTATTACTTGCCATAGTTTCTTAGGTTGTGAAAAAATGACCCGAGAAAATAACGATAATATTGCAATAATATTATTTGTGAGTAGATACACGAATTGGCTTGAGTCGTGCTGGACACTGTCCTAAGAAACTATTTCAGCAATGTGAAATATTTTCCCAGGATTAAGCAACCCTACCTATATTTATTTAGAAGATACAAGAATTAGCAAAATTAATATACCAAAAAGTTGTTAAAGGAAACGAATAAAATATCTATTGAAGATAGAAATGAGTGAAAACTTAAAAGAACATTGGAATGAAAGAAATAGAGCAAGTAGTAATTTAAAGCTAATGATTAGCTTTCTTTGGTGTTTCATCTGTAGAAATTGAAGGTCTAATTATAGGCTTAATAATGACAATTACTTGAGATAAGTTTTATGTCTCCTCTGCTACTTGGTACTTGGCTTATGCCACTTACCCAAAACCAAGAGAAAGGATGCCACATGCTGGATATTAAAATAGACCAAAGACACTTGTGGAATTTTCAACATGCATGATAGCCACTTAGAAATAGATAAGACATTTTTAAAATAAAAAGACACTTAGCTATTTAAAATTTTTAAAAATACTGCCACAAGTGCATTATCATCAATTTCAGTAGTGAAGGAGTATGCGAAAGTTGGCAAAAACAGCAACACTTGTTATAATTCTAAGAAAGCTGAGGTGATGATCATGAGTAGTAAATGATCAGAATCTTCTTCAGTTGCAGCACTAGTAGGTGGCGGTGGAACTACTTCATGTCTCACTACATCCTCCACTTTTTCTATTCATCTCTCACTCAAGGCAGAATGACCTAAATGACACCTATACTTGTACTACTTTATCATGTCGGTCCCCAAACTTAATAATTTACTAATTGAACACTTACACTCCTTCAAATCGTGTATAATAAAAATTTATGACAGGAGGCTGCCAGTGCGTGTAATACAATCTCCTACACGTAGGACGCCACATCAAGAAAATTAAACCATGTAGGCTCTAGGTAATTTATTATGGCCACATAGGAAAATAAAATGGGAAATGATTATTAACCCCCCCAAACCCAAAATGTTTCCTCATTTTACACTTACCCGCTTAGTTAGGGATTAGAAAGTATCTAACCACTTCTGTCTCTCCTGTCTTCTCCGTCATCGTTGCCTGGATTTTCATCATCACAGTTGTTATCGAAGTTTGTGGGGGTAAGTTTCTTCATATGTTCTTCATCTTTTGTATTTATTGATCTTCATTTCCCTCAATATATGGGGCTTTTGCTCTGTTTAGGGTTTTTAGGGGAATGCTGGGTTAGATCGTAATTGCTGTTTAATTTTCCTCAATATATGAGGCTTTTGCTCTATTTCGTCACATTTTGAAGTGAAAACCCTTTTTAATGTAGTGTCATGCATGTAATGGCATATTTGGTTATTCCGTTTAGTTTTTGGTTTTTTTTTTGTCAAATCAGAATTTCATCTTAGATTTATGCATTTTTGCGACGACTCGATTGGTCGTCTCGAGAGCTGTATCCCTGCTTCCCCATTTTTTGCTTCTATATGTTTTACAACTGTTATATGATTTACCGGGTTGGTTGGTTCGGGTCTGGAGTGATGTCGGAGTGAATTGAGATACTTAGTCTCTTAATTAGAAGCTTAAGTTGGAAAAAGTCGGCCGGATGTCGACATATGTATAAACGGTCTCGAATTTAAATTTTGATGATTCTGTTAGCCCCGTTAGGTGATTTTGGACTTAGGAGCATGTCCGCAATATGATTTGGAGGTCCATAGTAGAAATAGGCTTGAATTGGCGAAAGTTGGATTTTTGGTAAATTTGACCGGAAGTGAACTTTTTGATATCGGGGTCGGATTCTGATTCCAAAAGTTGGAATAGGTCCGTAATGTTAATATAACTTGTGTGCAAAATTTGAGGTCAATCGAATGTGGTTTGATTGGTTTCGGGGTCGTTTGTGGAATTTAGAAGTTTAGAAGTTCATTAGGCTTGAATCCGGGTGTAATCCGTATTTTTGATGTTGTTTGGGGTGATTTAAGGGTTCGACTAAGTTCTTATTGGGTTATAAGACTTGTTTGTATGTTTGGTTGAGGTGTCGGGGGCCTCGGGTGTGTTTCAGATGCTTAATGGGTTGAAATTGGGACTTAGGTAATTGCTGAGTTTTCTAGTGTTTCGCACCTGCGATGGGGAGACCGCAGGTGCGGACCCGCTGAAGCAAAGAGGATACCGTAGATGCGGGCAAGTCCAGGAAGGGAAGGGGGTGCAGGTGCAAGAAAGGGTGCGCATCTGCGAGCCAGCAGATGCAAGGATGGCCTGCAGATGCGAAAAGGGAAAGTTGGGCATTTCCGCAGAAGCGACTCCGTAGGTGCGAGACCTGGAGCGCAGGTGCGAGCCAAGTGTTTTTAGTGGGTTCCGCAGGTGCGGATATTTTTGCGTAGGAGCGGTTCCGCAGGTGCAGACATAAGGCCACAGGTGCGAAAGGCCTGGGCAGAACATATAAATACAGGACTTCGAGATTATTCACCATTTTCACTATTTTGAACTCGGATTTTGGAGGAGTTTGAGAAGAATTTTGAAGTGATTACTGAGGTAAGCTCCTTGTGTCCATTTATCTTAAATAATGATGTTTCTCCATTGCATTTTCACCTAATTGGTGAGTTTGTGAGGTGAAATTTGGGGGTTTAGGGCAAGGGAAATTGGAGAGTGAATTTTGGGGATTTGGATGACCAAATGGTATCGGATTTTGATAAATTTGGTATGGTTAGACTTGTGAGTGAATGGGCTTTCGGGTTTTGTGACTTTCGTTAGATTTTGAGACGTGGTCCCCGGGGCCGGGTCGAGCCTATTTTAGATTTTGGCTTATAATTTAGTGTTTTGCTTGTGGAATTGATTTCTTTAGCCTATATTAATTATATCATACTACTTGTGGATAGATTCGAGGCATTTGGAGATTGATTCGAGGGGCAAAGGCATTTCAGAGTAGGATTTTACGCGGTTTGAGGTAAGTAACTGTCCTAAATCTGGTCCTGAGGGTATGAAACCCCGGATTTTGGTATGATGTGATTATTTTGGATGTGACGCACATGCTAGGTCTCGGGCATATGGGTGTGCACCGTGGAGGATTGTGAATTGGTCCGTCCCGTGAGACTGTAAAGTCGAATAGCTTATTGTTAATTACATGTTCCCTCTGTCTTCTAGAAATTTGACTACCATTCATGTTAGCAACTATGCTTAGGCCATATGATATCACTGTTGGGACTCGCATCGGTCAGATACTCGTTGAATTAGCTACTATTTGATGTCTTGTACTCAGTCACAGATTTACTTGCGCGTCATATCTCCGTTTTCTCTTGTTTTCTTGTTGATACTTGTTATCATCTCTTTTGAGCTGATTTGTATGATTTCTGAGAGCCCGAGAGGCTGGAGAGGTTAGTGACTGAGATAGGGCCTGAGTGCCGAGCTGTGAGCTATGTGAGGTATATAGATCGGGTTGCACGCCGTAACGAGCCTGATGGCTGAATGTATATAGATCGGATTGCATGTCGCAACGAGCCTTATGGCTATTTATGTATTGTGGATCGGGTTGCATGCCGCAGTGAGCCTTATGGCTACTTATATGATTGGATTGGGCTGCATGCCGAAACGATATAGCGCTTGGGCTGAAGGAGCCCCTCCGGAGGGTATACACCCTCAGTGAGCGCAAGTACCTATTGAGTGTGATTATTGAGAGCTGAGAGCCGAGTGTTTGAGCTATTGAGAGCTTGAGTGATTGTTACCCTAAGAGGTTGCATTTGTTTCCTTTGTTGATGTACTTAGCTGAATTATGTCATTGTTCTGAACTTTTGGAAAATATTGTATCCGATTTATCTGAACTTAGTAAATGTACAACTGACTAAACTTATATTGCCGGAATTGAATCATGTCTACTTTCATTGCTGAAATTTCTGAAGTGAACGGTAATTATATAGCTCGTCACTACTTCTCAGTTCCTTATTTATTTTTGTTACTACTTATTTGGTTGTACTCACGCTACATCCTGCACTTCATGTGCAGATCTAGGTGTATCCGGTCACGGAGAACGTTGATCTCGTGCGTGGTTAAGTATCCGAGATTCGCGAGATAGCTGCTGGCGCTCGCAGTCCTTATCACTCCTTTCTTGGTATCTTTCTTTTATGTATTGGCATTTAGACACAGACTCTTGTAGACACTATTTCTTAGACTGGTTGTTTAGATGGTCATGACTTGGTGACATCCCGATGTTTGAGGCTATTTTTTCGAGTTGTATTTTTAGTTTAACTTATGTTTTTAGGAAAACTCTGTGATATCAAGCTTTTGGTTTATTTTGTGAAATATTTGAAGTATTTTAAAAAAGTCGGCTTGCCTAGTACCATCGATAGGCGCCATCACGATATGTTAGGTTTTGGGTCGTGATAATTGTTTTTGTGAAGTTTGTTGGGTCTCGTTCTTGTTAGTGGTCCACCAGTGTATTTCTGAATATTATAGGGTATTGTGGGGACGAAAAAGGAATCTTGAAAGCTTTTTTACTTAAAATATCTGTCTTTTTTGTTGGTTTGTTTATGGAGTTGTGTAATGGTGCAACTTTTGATAACAAATAGTCATTGATAACACCTTTTTTTGTTACTTTGCAGGTATGAGAAGAAAATAGCTTCAAGCCTAGTTAACCTACAAATCTACTATAGTGGTAATTTTGTATCAGACCCTGAGCTAAGGTATGCAAATGGACTAACTTGTCCTCAATTAACTACAGTTGATGTTGATGAGCTGCATATTATGTTGTTTCACAAGTTTTCTAGGGACTTAGGATTTTTAGAAGTTGATTTGTTTGGACGCAAAGTTAACAAAATGGGTGGCTATTACATCTTAAAAACAAATGCTGATGTGTTAAAGTTTCTTAATACATTGGAAGGTGGTGACTTTGTTGATGTTTGTATAGTCTATAAAATTAGTAATCCTATTCTTGTTGAGGACATAACTAAACTGGACCCCACTCTACAAACCCATATGCATGATAATGGGTTAAATGCTAAGGCTGGTGTGTCACCTCCCAATAATGATATATATATGACTGAAAGTGACAAATATAAGGGTAGGGGCAAATATAAATGGATAGATAGGAGAATCAAATGAAGGTGAAGGTAATAACTTCTCATCCTATCACCTTCAAACATCAGAATCTGATTTTGATGAAGACTTTGATGATTCTGAAGAGTCTGACTCACTGTTTGATATAGATGAGAACATTGAAGAGCGTAGTGATTTGAAAGATGACTCAACTGAAATTAGACAGTCTAAAATCAACAAAAAGAAGGATGCCCAAGTAAATGTAGATGAGATACCATCTGGTCCAGTTGGTATAGATTCTGGTTTTGAATATATGCATAATAACAAAAGGGGAAAATATGAAGGGAAACTATGAGGGGATGATCAGTATTTTGATAGCTCAGATCCAGGTAGTGAGTGTAGTGATGATGAAAGAGAACTTGTTGGCCCTGATGAAGTAAGGGATGCACCAGCTAGGAATCCAAGTAAGAAGGTCTACTTTGACAGAAGTTACAAAAAAATATTATTTGAACTGTATATGATATTTGAGAATGTTGTACAGTTTAGGAAGGCATTACAGACCTATTCTATTAAACAGTGTATGAACCTTAAGTTGAAACCTAATGAGGGGGAAATGGTTAGGGCAAATTGTACAAAGAAAGGTTGTCCATGGCATATTCTTGGCAGCATAGAAGTTAGCACCAGGAATTGTAGGGTAATTACATACTACCCTGTCCACAAATGCTACAAGAAGACAAGGAACAAGATGCGTAACCCATCATGGATTGCAAAAAACTTCAAAGACAGAACAATTAGTGAGCCTTAAATTAAGCTTCATCAAATTCAAGCTTTAATTAGGAAAACATATGGTCTGTATGTGAGTAAAACTTTCTACAGAAGAGCAAATATGATACTTTATGAAGGAAAATATGAGTGATTACAAGAAAGAATTTGCTAGGCTTCATAATTATGCTGAAATGCTAAAGTTTACTAATCCTGGCACTACTGTAGTGATAATCACATCTAAGAATGCAGAACCTGGCAATGCGGTGTTTATAGGCATTTATATCTGTCTTAAAGCATTAAAAACTGGATGGTTAGAAAGGTGCCAAAACATAATTGGCTTTGATGGTGCATTCCTAAAGGGAACATGTAAAGGTGAATTGCTTTCCTGCATTTCCAAGGATGAAAATAATCAAATGTACCATGTGGCTTGGGTAGTACTTGAAAAGAAATTAAATGATACATGGTCTTGGTTTATTATATGTCTCAAGCACGATCTGAACTTGACAGAAACTGAAGGAGAAGGGCTGACAGTTATGTCTGATATACAGAAGATATGGTTTCTAGCACTTTGACTTTAAAGTATAATTATTTTTATTTATGTTTAAGTTATAACAGTATAATGTTGTTGATTGTAGGATTTTCATCTAGCAATAAATCAGTTATTGCTAAATGCTGAGATGAGGTGGTGTGCTAGACATATCTAGGCTAATTGGAAGCAAACTTGGCCTGGTGAGGAAAGAAGGAATAAACTCTGGCAGTGTGCAAGAGCTACATTTGAAGTTTACTTTAGCGAGAAGTTGGATGAAATAGACCAGCTAGGGGGAGATATTGTTCAAGACTTACTGAAATACAACAAGGAGACATGATGTAGGGCATACTTCAAATAACATAATAAGTGTGATGTAGTGGAGAACAACATGTATGAGACATTCAATAGTTAGATATTGACAGCTAGGCACAAATATTTTCAAAAAACTACTCATATGGTTAGATCTGCATCAGGACATGCTTTAGATATAAAGTATAAACTTCCTAATATGGGTATTTGTCAGAATAAAGTCTGTATTCCTCACTTCTTTTTCTTGGTAAAAAACCAGTTATACCCTCCTATTATACTTGGAACACCGTTTATTAACGCCATTTATCCTTTTACTAGCATAGACTCGAAAGGTTTTACTGCTACTTATAAGGATAAAGAGATAAGTTATACTTTTGTTACAGATCCAGTAACTAGAGACATTAATGCTTTAATTGATATGAAGCAGAAACATGTTGATTCTTTACAATTAGAATTGTTTAGTATGAATATATTTGATACTATGAATTCTACTAAAGTACAAGAAAAAATCAAATTGATTTCCGAACAGATTGCTATTGATATTTGTGCTGATCATCCTAGTGCTTTTTGGAATCGTAAAAAGCATATTGTCACTCTTCCATATGAAGATAATTTCACTGAGGATGATATTCCTACTAAATCTCGACCTTGTCAGATGAATGCAGAATTAGTAGAATTTTGCAAAAAAGAGATTGATAGTCTACTATCAAAGGNCCTTGTCAGATGAATGCGGAATTGGTGGAATTCTGCAAAAAAGAGATTGATAACTTGTTACAAAAGGGTTTAATAAAACCCTCAAAATCTCCTTGGTCTTGTACAGCTTTTTATGTTAATAACGCAGCTAAAAAGGAACGTGGTATTCCTAGATTGGTCATTAATTATAAACCTTTGAATAAATATTTGAAGTGGGTTAGATATCCTATCCCTAATAAAAGAGATTTATTGTCTAGATTATATGATGCCAATATATTTTCAAAATTTGATTTAAAATCTGGATATTGGCAAATTCAAATATTTAAAGAGCATACTTATAGAACTGCTTTTAATGTTCCATTTGGGCAATATGAATGGAATGTTATGCCATTTGGTTTAAAAAATGCCCCTTCAGAATTTCAAAAAATTATGAATGATATTTTTAACCCTTATCTAGAATTTATCATTGTCTATATTGATGACATTTTAATATTTTCCAA
>AWOL01S0220455.1:0-13803 GCA_000715115.1 Nicotiana otophora
GCAGCTTTGTCTTGTAGCATATTACTGAAATGACACATTAGGAGCAGGGCGGCTCAACATATTCGGTGGCCTAAAACGAAACTTTAAAAGGAGGCCTTAAATATTGTTTCTTTTAAAAAAAATACTTCATATATAACTTTATTTGAAGATTATTTTTCTAACATTTTGATATGCAAACCATTAATTATTAGCCAGTATGTTTAATCTTTCTTGAGACATTTTTACAATAACAACATACCTAGTATTATCCCATACTNGGGTTGCATAAAGCGAAACTTTAAAAGGAGGCCTTAAATATTGTTTTTTTTAAAAAAAAATACTTCATATATAACTTTATTTGAAGATTATTTTTCTAACATTTTGATATGCAAACCATTAATTATTAGTCAGTATGTTTAATCTTTCTTGAGACATTTTTACAATAACAACATACCTAGTATTATCCCATACTGTAGGGTCTGTAGAGGGTTATGTGTACACAGACTTTACCCCTACCTTATGAGGATAGAGAGGTTGTTTCCAATAGACCCTCGGCTCAGAAAAGTATAAGCACCATATTAATAAAAATATAGACAAGAAGAGACAACACCAAAGAGCCATATAAAAGCAGAATAAAAACAACAAGATAGTAAGGTGATCAACAATGAAAGAAAACAACGATCTTGAGACATTTTTTATTTTAGATAATATTTTATTAATTTTTAATTTTGAAAACGTCTTTCATCTAAGGAACTATTAACATTGTTCTAGAAACAATATAGGTATTTGACAAAGAATTCAGTCTTTTATCTGATTAAGTATATCAATTAAATCAATTAAAGTATCATTTTCCACTTCTACTATTTTTCTTAGCACTTTTAATGTAAAAAATAAGTCTAAGCTAACAATACCTGAATGACTATTATGTTTTAAGTAATATTCAAGGTTTAAATAAAAATAATAAAAGTTAAAGCAATAGAACCTGTTCTAGATGTTGATAATTCACTGCTTCAATTTGCTTATTGCAGTTTTGGAATGAACAAAAAAGAATATGCAATACATTGTCCGACACACCTCAGGCTTTGAGTTTTGACAAAATAATAATTTTCTTTGAAGAAAGGGGAAAATGAGTAAAGTAACTTTATTTTGTGAGAAAAAAATAAATAGAGAAGCAGAATTTGGGTTATATATTCTGAGTAAGTCAAATGTAATCCAAAATAAAGTCTACATTCACACACTAAGGTAAATGTGTTGATTTTATTACCTAATTTACCTCATTTATATACCCACAAATTGTCTTTCCTTTTTAATCAAAATTTAATTTAATATTTGTTTTTTTTTAAAAAAAAAAACAATAAACATAGTTCCTAATTAGGAGGAGAAAGGAGACGACATGATGTTATCATTTTGGCGCAATGAACAACATCCGGAAAATAATTGCAGTATTTGTGATCAGTTTGACCAAAAGTAGGGACAAAACTAACTCATAATCAATGTTTATACTATCCCAATGATTTTAGAATTAAAAAAATATATATATTTTAAAATTTTAGTGTATTTTAAATTGTCTAATTGACAATCCATATTATTTTCATGTTAGTAATTTAACCTTGATATATGATTACATGTAATTACCTTTTAGGATACTTGATAAAATTAAAATTAATTTACACCATTGTTTTAAAAAAAGTAAACACATACAAGACATATGTCTTCACTGAGGCCGTTATGACTAACTATTGTAAAATTAATACAAAACTTATCACATAAATATAATATCAATATACAATATAATTTATGCGAAAACTGAGTAAAACCTTAGCTTAATGTCATCTCTACACTCCTCTTCGTTAGATTAATTGCTAGTATAAGATTTGCATCGGTTCACATTCTTCTATGAGTCGTAAACCAAAAAATACAAAAACGAAGTTGAACAAAAAGAATATCAAGAAATGTAGTAGCCAGTCCACTGCGAATTATATTATCAATGTATATATCTTTAAATCCTTCCCTTACATTTTTGTCATCATCTTATGTATTCGTTCACCCATCTTTTTCTCTATTGTGCGTGAACGGCTCGCCTCATTCTTCTCCATATTTTTCTCAGAAAAGGTTAATAGGGCAATCCTTCTGGAATTTACCACAACCCCACTTGACTTCAACTCTTCTACGTAATTGATGTTCCAACTCATTTATCCATGTCCAAAATTTCTTCTTTTTTGTTATCTTCACAGTTCGTACTGCGAAATTGTGTGCATCTCTGACGCAGCATATCAAAGTATATGCCACTCCATTCACCAAAAAAGGCACTCGTATATGAAACAATTATTCAAATAAAAAACAACAATAGAAAAAAGGCATCCGTGCGAATAAATATTCATCAAGTCCAAATTCAGTAACTGTTCGATAAGAAAGATCTTTACCCCGGCAAAAGCACCACACAACGAGATAAATGGAAAAGAAGATAAATAGAAACCAAAAAGGGTTAAGTAATTAACATTGCAAATCATGTATTATTTACTTGATTAATTAGGCGAAGAACTAATTATGATCGGAGGAGAATTCACGTTTCTGAACTACTATCTCGTTTACGTACATACTATAGAAGAATATTACAAATGGATTCCCGAGTTTAAATTGGTTCTAAGAGACAAAATTAAAGCTAGCAAAACTTTTAACTCGAGGAAGCGAGCGAGCAGCACCTATATATTTTATCATTAGTGAATTAATCAGAAGGTTTATCTGATGATGAAGAAATAGCAGGAACTCCGATGTGGGTGGGTTTCTGATCGCCGGCCATGATTACGACGATCCTCGGCGACATATCCTCAATTGTAATATTCACCGGACGAGGTGCAGATTTCTCTTCGTCGGACACGGCGGAGGAAAGGCGGCGTTTATGGAAGGAACAAGCGAGGAGGACAAGTGCCACCACAATGAGTGCCAACGTTAATGCTAAACCACCGAAAAGGTAAGGCAATGGAGATTTCCATTGCCAGAATGAAGTTGTTGAGTTTGTTTTCATGTCTCTCATACTGTAGTAACACTTTCTCTCTCTATTTATCTAATCTTGATTTTGTGGTACAGTAATGAAACTGCGTAAGAAGGGACGAGAAATGACTCAGATAGCAATTCTAGCTGATCTTATAGAGGTGAACAACTTGCGCACCAAGCACTACACACTATGATTTTGCTAATATGCCACTAATAGTAGGCTCAAATTAAGTTTCTCTTTATGCTACTTACAATGAATATATTTTGTATTTCTTTTAGAAAGTTAATTACTACGAAGTTTCTTGGAAATTTATAACGTTTTTGTTGCATGCTTTTCCTTTTCGGAGGATTACAACTTTCTGTCACTTTGTACTTGCCTTTATAAAGGCCCATCGACGTTTGTAATTACAATCATCTATTAATCTTGGTTATAAATTACAGAATTTAAGCATAGGTAAATTTGGATTAATGTTGGAGTTGCATGGTTGAAATTTTATATATGCTGTTTTAAATTAATATTTTATATTTTTTTTGGAGATGTTTGGAAGCTAGAGGTGTTCCTGTCGCATACATTAGAGTGATTAAGGACATGTATGATGGAGCTAAGGTTCGGATGAGGACAGTGGGAGGTGACTCGGAATACTTTCCGGTTGGGATGGGGAAACCAAGGATCTGCACTCAGCCCGTTCTTATTTGCTTTGGCGATGGATGTACTGACGAGTCATATGCAAGGGGAGGTGCCATAGTGTATGTTATTCGCTGACGATATGGTATTGATTAATGAGATGCAAGGCGGTGTCAACGAGAAGTTGGAGGTTTAGAGATAGACCTTAGAGTCAAAAGGATTTAAGTTGAGCAGGACTAAGACGGAGTACCTAGAATGCAAGTTCATCAACGAGACGAGGGGAGCGAATATAGTCATGAGGCTTGATTCGCAAGTCATCCCTAAGAGAGGAAGTTTCAAGTATCTTGGGTCAGATATCCAGTGAACCGGAAGATTGACGAGAATGTCACACACCGTACATGAGCGGGATGAATGAAATAGAGGTTAGCGTATGGCATCCTGAATGATAAGAATGTGCCACCAAAACTTAAAGGTCAGTTCTACAAGGCGGTGGTTAGACGGACAATGTTGTATGGGGCTGAATACTGACCAATCAAGAACTCCCATAACGAGAAGATGAACGTAGCAGAAATGAGAATATTCGATGGAAGTGCGTGTACACTAGGTTTGATAAGATTAGGAGTGAGAATATTTGGGAGAAACTGGGTGTGGCCCCCATAGAAGATAAGATGTGCGAAGTGAGGCTAAGATGGTTCGGGCAATTAAAACGGAGAAGCCCAGATGCCCTAGTGAGGAGGTGTAAATTGTTGGCGCTGATAGGTAGGAGAAGAGGTAGAGGGCAACCGAAGAAGTATTGGGGAGAGGTGATCAGGCAGGACATGGTGCGACTTCAGCTTACTGATGGTAGGCTAGAAACCCGTGTTTTAGCCGTAGTATTGCACTCTAATTACTGTATTTTACATGTGTTTGAGCTTAAATGATAGTGAATTACATTTATTACGTATTTTATGCCTTGCAGGAAATAATTCTGAACTATTAAGGTAATTTGGAGCTAAATCGAACAAGTTGGAGCTTTGAAGTCTGAGTAGAAGCCCAAGCAATTAAGCCAAGATCACGTTCGAGGGTCAAGGACCAAGTCCGGATGTTAAAGAATGAACAAACGAATTTACTATGAGAAAAAGGCACAGCCGCGCCGCATAGGGCGCCGCGAGGAGCGGCGCGACAGTGCAAAAGTTGATCCGATATGATTTTGCGAATCTCTATGGATTTCCCCACAAGCGCGTCACATGGGGCGGCGCGGGACGTGACGCGACAGTACGAAAATGTCAGAGTAATTTCCTATTTCGGCTAGGAAAGAATAGTTTCGTCCGAGTTTGTTTTGAGACGACTTAAATACATCAAAAATATGATTTTGAGGGGACTTTTGACCTATAGAAGGTTGGAGAACCAACCTTGGCAAGAAGACTCAAGAATTCATCAAGATTTCAACCTGCAATTGGTACAATACGAGAGTTAGTATCAAATCATTAGAATTGATATTTTCTTTATTCTTAAATTTATTTGAGATATCTTACTCTATTGCTATGGAGTAATTTTCATTAGGGTGTTGATAAATATGGTGTTTCAATAGCTTAATTAGGTATTCGATTCTTGATAATTGTTAGAATTAATTGATAGAGCTTCAATATGTATTGTGGAGTTATTTAGTATTTTGCTTAATCGAAAGAGGAGTTTGATAATGAATTTCATCACATCTTATTCTCTAGTTTAAATTCGAGATTCAAATAGGTAATCGAAATAGCTTCTTGAATTGTTAATCGAACTAGAAAATAGGGAATATTCGTGGGAAGTTACCCTTTAGATCATAAATATCATTTTATTATTGTAATTTTTTGCCGTGCTTCAATTGGAGTAATTACTAAAATTAATATTTAATCGAAAGAGGAATATTAACTTCAAGTGTAATCTGATTATCAGTTGAGTTCGTGAGAATCAACCGTATTGTAGAGTGAATTAACTCAAGAATTGGATCCCAAGTCAGTTATCTTGCACCCGCCTAGTCAATTACCCTTATTTTCCTCATTGATATTTCTTTGTGCTCATCTGTTGTCTTTTGTGATCAATTGTTATTTGCTTAAATTTAAGTAGTTAATCGTAGTAATAGTCATCAAATCAAGTGTTAATTTTCTTGAATAGTAATCAACTGGAGATTATTCGAACAATGTTTAAATCCAATCCCTGTGGAGACGATAAATAATCAATACTATTTTTGGCTAGCGAGCATTAATTTTGTGTTGTATTTTACACTTGTCAAATTTTGGCGCTGTTGCCGGGGATTGGCAATCAATATTATTTAAAATAATTTTTAGTACTAATTCAGGAATCAATTTTTACTTTAGTGTGTTCACGTTTTCTCACTTGTGTGCAGGATACAAGTGATTTCTCCGGTGTATGACTCGATCGTCTTCAAAGGAAGTGATACCCTACGAACCAGAGTTGGAGAAACACATGCGACAACTGAGAAAAGAAAGAGAATTAACAGAAATTATATTGGGTCAAACTTCGACTCAAGATAGCATGGCAAACAAAGAGAATGATAGAGTAGACTTAGCTGCTAGAGAGACACCACAACAGGAAGCTGCACGGAGAATTGCTGTTGAGACTGTCGAACATAATAAGGGTCAAAGATTCAATCTAAAACGACCTTTGGTTGAAAACCAGTTTGAGAATGCGACACCCAGGCCTGGAAGATTATTGGGTGATTATGCTAGGCCAGTCTACAATCAAGGACTGTCAAGTGTCAGACCTATACCCATAGCAGCAAACAACTTCGAATTGAAGCAAGGCTTGGTTCAAACTATCCAAAACAACTGCATTTTCAGGGGGAAGGTGAACGAAGATCCTAATACTCACCTGATGGACTTTGAAGAAATCATGAACACCTTTCAATACAATAGAGTATTAAAGGATGCAATTTACTTAAGGGCATTCCCTTTTTTATTGACAAATGATGCAAAGCACTGGCTTCGTAGCTTACCCACAGGTTCGATCAGGACATGGGAAGATATGACCATAAAGTTTCTTGAAAAGTACTTCTCAGCTGCAAAAACAGGGAAGTTCAGAAGGGAAATCCATAATTTTTGTCAGAAGGAGAGAGAAACGGTCTTTGAAGCTTGGGAAAGATTCAAGGAGATAGTCAGAAAGTGTCAACACAATAGAATTGATTTGTGAATGCAACTCTAGGATTTTTGGGATAGACTGACACCTTCCTCGCGATGAACTCTGAATACTACATGTGGAGGTCTAATAATGAAGAAAACTCCGGAGGAGGTTGTCTTAATCCTTGATGAATTATCTGAGGATGCTAATCAGTGGCCGGCTGAGAGTAATGACAGAAGAAAATTAGTTGGTGTTAACCAGGTTGAATCTAACACATCTATGCAAGCCCAGCTAGACACCATGGCCAAGGAGATAAGAAAGCTGACATTGGCCGAGGTACAGAGCGGGCCGCAAGCAGCATGTGACTTTTGTAGAATGGGACACCCTACACATGAGTGTCAAGCATCAACTGAGGAAGTATCAACGCTGGAGGAAATTACCAAGGTGGCAACAACTATAATGTTATGGGTCAAAGACATCCAGGTTTTTCATGGAGTTCACCTAGTGGGAGTCTTAACTCATGGAAGCAAAATAATCCTAGACCCCAAGGTCAAGGACCACCAGGTTTTTAGAACCAACAGAAGCAACAATACCAGCCTTAACAGCCAAATCAGTCTAGTATGGAAGATCTCATGAAAGCAGTCATCAAAAAATAAATAAACAATTCGAGGCTTGGGGCATGACTATCCGGAATTTAGAAAGACAAATGGGACAAATTCAAAATTTGTTATCTGAGAGGGCTCCTGAAACTCTTCCCTTTGACACTGAAAAGAACCCAAAGGAAACAATCAAAGCTGTATCTTTGAGAAGTGGCAAAACATTGACTGACCCAGTAGTGAAAGCTAGACCTGAGGTGGTGAACAAGCAGATTGTGACACCAGCAGAGAAAAAGAGAGAAGAGCAAAAAGGCCAGAGTAGTGAGGTACAAAAGGAGATCGAAGAAAGAAGACATATGCCAGCCCTACCATTCCCTCAAAAGATGAAGCGGGAGAAATTTGACGAATGTTTTGGACGATTCTTGGAGATGCTCAAGCAACTTTACGTGAACATTCCCTTCACAGAGGTACTCACTCAGATGCCTGCTTATGCAAAATTCTTGAAGGAAATCCTGTCTAGCAAGAGAAAATTGGAGGAGACAACATTGGTCAAGCTGAATGCCCATTGCAGTGCCATATTATAAAATAAAATTTTCCAAAAGTGTGGGGACCCAGGAAGCTTCACCGTACCATGCTCGTTGGGGAGTGAGAGATTCGACAAGGCCCTCTATGACTCTTGTGCATCTATAAATCTAATGCCTCTGTTTGTAATCAGGAAGATGAAAGGCGAGCTTGGAGTGATCAAATCAATACCAGTGTCCCTACAACTGGCTGACCAGACCACCATTTTGCTTGGGGAATCATTGTAGATATTCTAGTATGGGTGGACAAGTTTGTATTCCCTGTAGACTTTATTGTGGTGGATATGGAGATGAACAAGGAGGTACCTTTAATTCTAGGGAGGCTATTTTTATGTACAGGTAGAGCTATCCTTGATATCTATGAGGGGAAGCTTATGCTCAGAGTGGGTAATGAAAAAGTGGTATTCCAGATGAATAGGATGATGAAATACCCCAGTGATGAGGTGTCTGCCAACTCGTGCTTCAAGCTAGACGTTGGTGAATTGGCTGAAAAATACAAGTTTGACAAGCTTGTAGGGGATACTCTAGAGAGGTGTATTACTCAGTCTAGCACAGTGGAGATGAAGATCCTGAATTAAAGAAAGAGGCTGAAGCTCTTGAAATTGAGAATCAAGTGGTTGATGAGGAGGAACTAAAAGAGGAGGCTTCTAAGCCTAATGTGGAATTGAAATTCCTCCCCACTCACTTGAAATGTGCTTTTCTTGAAACTAACAATTTTTTTGTGATTATTTCTGCTGACTTGATAGGTACACATGGGCAAAAGTTGATGGAGTGTCTGAAAAGGCACAAGAAGGCTATTGGATGGAGTATAATTGATATTCAAGGAATCATTCCAGCCATTTTCATGCACAAAATTTTGTTGGAAGAAAATAGCAAGCCAGTGTTGCAGCCCCAATGCAAGTTGAACAAACATTTGGAGGAGGTAGTGCACAAGGAGATCATCAAATTGCTAGATACGGGAGTGATTTTCCCTATATCTGATAGGCAGTGGATTAGTCCAGTCCAAGTTGTACCTAAGAAGGGGGCATGATAGTGGTGAAGAATGAAGACAATGAATTGATCCCCACAAGAACAGTCACTGGGTAGAGAATGTGCATTGATTATAGAAGGCTGAATGATGCAACAAGGAAATACCACTTCCCACTCCCCTTAATTGATCAAATGCTCGAGAAAGTGGCTGGACATGGATGCTACTGCTTCTTAGATGGGTACTCAAGCTACAATCAAATACCCATTTCCCTAGAAGATGTTGAGAAGACCATATTCACTTCCCCGCCAGGTATTCTTTCTTACAGGAGGATGTTGTTTGGGTTGTGTAATGCACATGCCACGTTTCAGAGTTGCATGATGTCTATATTGTCCGATTTAAACGGGAAGTGTCTAGAAGTATTCATGGATGATTTCACCCACTCTGGTGATGACTTTGAGGATTTCTTGAAGAATTTGGAGCTCGCAATTGAACATTATGAAACCACTCACTTGGTTCTTAATTGGGAGAAGTGCCACTTCATGGTGAAAGAGGGAATCATCTTGGGCCATAAAATGACTGCACATAGGATTGAAGTTGATAGAGATAAGGTTGATGTAATTACTAGGCTACCTCCACCGACGTCTGTGATGAGCATAAGGAGTTTCTTGGGACATGCTGGGTTCTATAGGAGGTTCATCAAAAACTTTTCCCGCATTTCCAAACCGTTGACTGCATTGCTAGCAAAAGATATCAAGTTTGTTTTCAATGTGGAGTGATTAAGAACATTCAAATTGATGAAGGAAAAGCTTGTAAGTACTCCTATTATGGTGACACCTGATTTCAGACAGCCATTTGAGATAATGTGTGATGCTAGTGATGTAGCTGTTGGAGCAGTTCTAGGGCAAAGAAAAGATAAGATGTTTAAGCCCCCATCTACTATGCAAGCAGAATGTTGAATGATAGTCAAATAGGCCACTAACGAGAAAGAGTTCTCTGATGTGATCTTTGCTTTTGACAATTTTAGATCATACCTGGTAGGGAGTAAAGTGATTTTACACACTGATCACTTAGCCTTGAAATACTTGTTAAGTAAGAAGGAGTCCAAGCCGCGTTTGATGCATTGGGTGTTGTTGCTCCAAGAGTTTGACTTGGATATAAAATATAGGAAGGGCACATAAAATCAAGTCGTCGATCATCTATCTCGACTTGAGAGACCTCCGGTTGAAACAATTGATGTAAGAGAAGAGTTCCCTGATAAGCAGATTTTCTCCATTGCCACGCTCTTCGAAAGGCTGCGTTGGTATGCTGATGTTGCCAACTTTTTGGCTAGTGGATGGTTGCCTCGTGACCTCTCTCATGATCAAAGAAAGAAGCTTCAAGGTGAGGTAAAAAGTTATTTTTGGAATGACCCTTTTTTGTTTAAACTATATGCAGATGGTGTGATTCGAAGGTGTGTGCTTGACGAAGAGATGGCAAACATTCTTTATCATTGCCATGATGGAGCAGGTGGAGGACACTACGGCGGAAATCGCACTGTAGCAAAGGTCATGGAAGCCAGTTTCTATTGGCCTACTTTGTACAAAGATGCACGGCGTATATAGCTGCATATGACAAGTGTCAAAGGGCAGGTAACATTAGCAAGAGAGATGAGATGCCACTAAACTCCATTCCGGTATGTGAAATTTTTGACTTTTGGGGCATTGATTTCATGGGTCCGTTCCCATCGTCTCATTCTTATGAACATATCCTAGTAGCCGCTGACTACGTCTCTAAATGGGTTGAAGCAATCCCTACTAGGACCAATGATGCTCGGGTGGTATGCGAGTTCTTACAAAAGAACATCTTTACCCGCCTCAGGATACCCCGAGTGATTATCAGTGATAATGGATCACACTTTGTGAACAAGCAGTTCGCTGCATTATTGTCTAAGTATAGGGTCACACACATTAGAGGAACCCCGTACCATGCCCAAACTATTGGGCAAGTTGAAGTGTCTAACCAAGAACTTAAACAAATTCTTGAAATAATGGTTAGTGCTTCTCGTAAGGAATGGTCTGTAAAGTTGGATGAAGCTCTATGGGTGTACAGAACTGCATTCAAAACAACGATAGGGACTTCACCATTCAAACTAGTGTATGGAAAATCATGTCACCTACCCGTTGAGATAGAACATAAAGGTTATTGGGTAATTAAGATGCTTAATCTTGATCTTAGTCTTGCAGGTGAACACATGTTGGTGCAAATAAATGAATTGGAAGAGTTTAGACTGGACGCGTATGAAAATGCATGAATTATCAAGGAAAAGACAAAATTTGGCATGATCGTCTGATTAAGCCAAAGGAGTTTCATGAATGGGACAAAGTCTTACTATATACTAGTAGACTTAGGTTATTCCCTAGAAATTTCAAATTAAGATGGACAGGTTCGTATGTGGTGAAACACGTCTCATTATATGGCGTCATTAAATATAAGATGAAGAAGAGAATGAAAGCTTTAAGGTGAATGGGCACAGGTTGAAACCGTACCTTGTTGGAAGATTTGACAAGTAATCCTCTAGCATCGTGACAAAATGAACCTAAGTGATGGAGTCAAGCTGACGACTATAACTCAGAACTACTTCTATCATTTTTTCTTGCTTTTGTAGAATAGTTAGATAATTGTAGTATAGGATTATTAGAGTTTAGAAATTGTGGTACTTGTTTGGGCAGGTATAAGCATGAATTGAACATAAAATAAGTACATTATAGAGTCGGGGTGCAACCCGTGGCCTAAAACGCAAAAATCCTCGGAACTCTAAGAAAGTTGGCCGAGCGTACCGCATGGGGTACCGCTCTAGGCCATTACGGATGCCTCTATTAGAATTTTAGCTCTCTTGAATTCCCCACTACCGTGTTGCTCCCAGTGATGCGATAGTACAAAAAACAATTGAGGCTGATTTTTTTTAAAGCAGAACCCGTTATGTTCCCCTCCCCTTTTCCCATATCTCTCACTCTTTTCTCTCAAATCTCACCTCTCTAACACACCCCAAATCCTCCATCCTTCTTCTTTATCAAAGTTCTTCACCTCCAATTCTCCCACCTATATCACTCATCAAGGTAAGTTTTCTTTTCTCATCTTTTCTCTTTTAGTAGTAAGTTAAGGTAGATTAGTTCATATCTCTAACCTTAGGTAGTTTTTCAATTTTTTGGTTCATATTCATCTGTTGGCCGAAATTCTTGTATAAACTTGTGGGATTTTCATTGTTCTTATAATTGTAGGTGATTGTTGGTATGTTTTGATGGTGTTGGAATTAATTTGTGTTGAAGTTTGGTGGGGTTGCCAATATTGCTGAAATTTGGAGGGAGTTTTGTAAATAATAGGAGCACATTGTGCTATTGTTATACTGTGGTGGTGTTGTGGTTATTGGAGGGTGGTTGATTGGTATGTTTGTGGAGTAATCTTAGAATAATTGAAGTCAAAATTATGAGGTAAATTTGGTGACTACCATGTATTTGAATGCCTCAATGACATAGAAGGTGACATTGTGGCTTAATTGGGGATAATTGTGATGAGATAATATGATGCTTGATGTTAAGTGTGGGATGGGAGGTCATGCTCGTATGTTGTGAAACTTTAACGTGTTATCCCCGAGTGCTAATCGATTGACCATCCCATGCTAATGTGCTGCTAGGTGCTAATTGGGATGTCCGATTCAGGCTATGTGCTTGTGTTGTGTAGTGTTGTATTATTACTTCTGAATTTTGTAGTAGTGAATTAGTATAACTTCTTATTTCTATTTTCTTAGTTACTAGTTTAGCTTCTTGATTTTGTATTTTACGTTAGTATAGTCCATGGTTATGTTGTGGTACTATTATGTTGGTATTTGTTTGGGTTGTTGACTACTTGTGGCATGCTTTCAATATGATAGTCTGGGTCCCTGATATACATTGTACTTGTGAACATGCCAATAACATAAGTGTGGGGTTGTTACCCTGTTTGGTCTTGTTTTTTCTTTAAGTGTTGTGTCTAAAGTTGTTCGTCTTGTGCAGGTACAATGTCTCGCCGCCCTAGCAAATGTTCTAACACAGGTTCCTCAGAAGTTGCCTCTAGTAGCCATCGAGGAGGTAGGCAGGCACCTCCCCCCGCCCTTGTGGAGGACGAAGAAGAGCGCATTGATCCAGATGCGGATATAGTATCAGACTGCAAGTATGGAATTTAGGCTGTGCCAGCTCATGCTAGGATGTGGTACCGAACTTTTGTTCTGGCAGTGAGTCCCCACCCGGAAGTGGGTATTGATGATGGTAAGCTCGCAAGGAAGTACTCTGGGATCTACAACAACATCAGATACTTGGGTTTTAAAAGCTTGTTCCGTCCCGGTGAGTCGGTGAATGTGAACATGGCTAAGGAATTCTATGCTCACTAGCAACCTGAGGCCAGTTTAGATGCGGTGTATGAAGTGCAAGTGCGGGGCAAGATGATTCCATTTTCTTCCCGGGTAATAAATCAAATCATGAGATTCACAGAGCATTCGCATAAGTTGTTCCTGAGGTTGTTGCATCGACCCCTCATCCTGATATTAGATGCCAGTTGTGTGGCACGAGGTCTCTTGCCACATGGACGCGAGATGCTAATGAGTTCCATAAAGACATAAAGAAGTGCCATTTACAGCGTCCCACCAGAGTCATTCTCTGGTTGATTAATGTAAAGATCATGCCAACCCAGAATGTCATTGACTTCTCGTGGTTGAATGTGTGTCTCATTTATAATATCTTAACACGAATGAAGTTTGATTTGGGTAAGATTATACTTGAGCACATATCTCGCGTACGACAACTTAGGGCCCGCCACCTGTATTTCCCGAGCATGATCAGGCGGCTTATGCGGACACACCATGTGGAGGAGGAGTACCATTATGATCGGACAATTTCGGTTATGTGGCCTCTTAACCTTTTGATATCACAACTCTGATGGACCCCCTCC
>AWOL01S0220470.1:3331-17975 GCA_000715115.1 Nicotiana otophora
AAAAATATATATATATATATATATATATATATATATATAACACGCACAAAATCATGTGATAGATTACTACGAACTAATTACACAAACATATATATACAACTTATACTAAAAGAGTGTTTTGAAATACCTATTTTTGAATTTTTTTACGAGAGAAAATATACTGCTTTTACAACCAAATCGAGCACAAATTGCGTTCAACTCCACCATGCAGTCTTGGATCGTGTCTTTAATCGATAAAATAAGAACGACAAGAGATTTCACGGATCAAAGTGGGCCAATGGAGCATTTGCAAAAACATTAGGATGAGGGACCGATTTTTGAAGCTTCTGTCACGGAAGAGAAGCTGTTGTGATATTTATATAAGTATAGCTGTTGTAATATTACATGCGCTATACCAAGTGTTTGAAAATAGTTAGCATAGCGCATGTATTTCATGCGTTATATCTTAACGGGCTAACTAGCCGTTAAGATATAACGCGTTGAAAACATGCTATATATATAATAATATCTTCAAAAGTTTTTTCCACATATTTTTGTTTTTTGAGTTCAAAATGGCAACATTTTGGTTTCAGACTCCAAAAAGGACTAGGTCTACTAAAAGGCAGCAACGCATGGAAGGAATTATTTGAGTCCAAAAGGTCAAAGGATTTATAGGACCCACGTGACTACATACAACAAGTAATACTTCTTGTTTGGCTCACTATTAAAATATTTTGTGCTTTGCAACTTGATTTACACGAAGGGATATTGGTGTGGTGTAATGATCCGACCGGTCGTTTTGAATTTTAGCATTTTATTCGGTGGTTTGAGATTTTAAATAGCTTCATATTAGGTATTATGACTTGCGCGTATGGTTGGTTTCGATTTTCGAGCAGTTCGGGATTGATTTGGAAGAATGATTCTCGTTTTAGAACTTTTAAGTTGGAAGAGTTGACAAAAATTTAACTTTTAGATAAACGGATTTGGAATCGGGTTTAATTATTTCAATATGTTTGTATGATGATTTTGGACATGTCCAAAAAAAATGGTTAAATTCCGATGACTTTTGGATAAGTTTGGGTTGTATAGTGATTGTTTTCGGTTTCGACATCGATTTGAGCACAAAGGTTATCATATTGAGCAAACGGCCTTTGATTCGTATTTCAACTAAACCATTATATCAGTATTGTAATTTTGGAACCATAGCAACTGGAATCATCAAGTTTCGACATCATATGTGGAATTTATGGTTATTTTACTAAGAATTGGGTTGTTGGATTTTTAAGATTATTTACGAAACTGCCACTGAATTGGTATTTAAAAATCAGCACTATTTCCAAATATTGACACAAACATATCTCCTTCATTATAAGGTCAAATGAAGTGATTCAAAAGCCTAACTTGACTGGAATTTTACGAAAGATCCATTGGAGGCATCAAACGTGAATTTCGGGATCATTTGCCACAAGAAACAAGGTAGAACAACTGGGCATTTTTGGCTATTAATGTTGTTGGAGTTTTTCTCATCTTAAAAGTTTGGGATTGGGAGAATACAAGCATCTTCTTCAAGTTTCTTCCATGGGGTAAGGTCTAAACCATAACCTAAGTATTTTCCTTTGATTCATTCCCTTGGTTTAATCTTTAATCCATGATTTAATTAAGAATCCATTTAATTCTTTAAATCAAGACCTAGGGTTGTCCTATATTTTAAAAATTGAAAATGAGTTAGAGGTGTTTATTTCTCGATTTCTTTTGGGGTTTTGTTCTCCTATATTAGGAGAATGACATATTCGAGTTTGGCGAGTTTTGGAGGAGTATTTCGGGAGATATGGGACCCAACTAGTGTGCGTTGGACTCTTGGGTTATGAACACCCAATAGCGATGTTTTGGCAAATTGGTTGAGCTATCGTACTCCGATTTAGTCAGTTTTCATTCGTGTGAGCTTGTATTGATTGGGGCTTCGCTTGGGTAAGGTTGGATTCGGAATCCAAGGGGGGCAGGCGTTGACTTTTTGGTTGACTTTGGGTTTTTAATTAAAGATTCGACCTTTATCGATTGAGTTTGTTTCCTGTGGTATTATTTGATGTTCTTGAATTGCTTTTGTCTAGTTTAGAGCCGTCCGGAGGTCGGTACATATGGTGTGGCATTTCTAGAGTATTATTTAGCTTGTTCGAGGTAAGTAACACTTCTAAACTTGGTGTTGAGCATATGAATCCCTTAACATACGTATTATGTGTTTGGTGCTAAGGTGATGCACATGCTAGGTGACAGGCGTGTGGGCGTGCACCATGTGAAGTATGACTCGGTTGATTCTGTGATACCGTGTAGTTAACTAATCTTGATTCTATCCATAAAATTCATACGTGCTAGAGTAATTGAGCTATGATCCATATTGGAAACCATTCTTAGGCTATATACTAATTCTGTTGGGATCCACCGAGGTCATTTCTGCTGTCGAGTTATTTGCTTAAATTACAATTACATACTCAGTCATATTTATTCATTTGCATATCATATCTCAGTCTATGTTGTCACATCATGTTATCCTTGTTTGGGCCGATTGACATGATATTTGTGAGCCCGAGCCACTTGAGAAATTGATGATTGAGTTGGGGGGCTAAGGGTTGAATTGTGTGTGATGTTGATCGGATCGGGCTGCACGCCGTAGTAGGTTTTGTTGATTCATGATGGGATCGGGCTGCATGCCGTAACAGGTTTTATTGATTTATGATGGGATCGAGCTGCACATCACATATTAGCACTTGGGCAGGATTTGCCCCTCCAGAGCCTGACATATCGGAAGTGAGCACAGGTACCGAGTACAAAGTGATTGAGTGCCGAGTGATTGAGTGTACAGTGTGGTTGAGTGTGAGATACTGAGATTGAGTACTCTAAGAGTGTGAGTACATGACTTCATTATTGTGATGCATTACATTTGACATGCATACTTGGCATGTAGGCATAAAGATGTATTTTCTTATCCTAAACGGTATTGTGACATTCATGACTTCACATGCACATTGACATGTAGGCATAGAGATGTACTTTCCTCATGCTATCTGATAATGGAACATCTAAAATGTCGTTGAACGTTTTTGGGAGAAATCACTATTTTCTGATATACTCATATTTTGGTAATTTTGGTGAAAGATTTGGGTTTTACTATTATATCAGAAAGCATGCCTATTTTCTGTAACTATTGACAAGATGAGCATAATATCTTTTGAGTTATTACTTGTACTGTTTTCATTATATCTTTACAAGTGGCTATTGGCTATTAGTGTTAGACTCTGACCATTTGTCCAAGCTCGTCACTGCTTTAAACATAAGGTTAGGTTTGTTACTTATTGAGTACATGGGATCAGTTGTACTCATACTACACTTCTGCACCTAGCGTGCAAATTTTGGAGCTAATATTGCTGTGTATGACGGGAGCTGGCATTGAAGATGGACATGTTTTCCGTTTGCAGCTGCCTCTTGTTTATGGTAGCTTTAGATTTATAAAAATCTATTTATGTACATTTCGTACAGGTGATGCATTTATTTCATTCTAGCTTTGTAAACTCTAAGTATTATTATTATTATTATTATTATTATTATTATTATTATTACTATTATATTATGGTTTATTGTTAGTTGACTTACCTAGCTGATTGGGTTAGGTGACATCACGACTAATTGAAGTTTGGGTCGTGACAAGTTGGTATCAGAGCTCTAGGTTTATAGGTTCTATGAGTCATGAGCAAGTGTCTTGTAGAGTCTTGCGGATCGGCATGATGACATCCATACATATCTTCGAGAGGCTACAGGGCATTTAGGATAAACTTCCCATCTTTCTTTCCTTATCATGCGGCATTGATTCATCTTGAACCATATCTCTTTGAATTCCTTCCACTCACTCGTATGCACATATAAGCGCTCGGTATCAGTTGTACAATGACGGCTTGTAGATTCCAAGGATGAGGTGTGAGATATGTTTTTAGTGTTTTGGTGATGGGCCAGTCGGGAGGACTTGATGCTCGGTTTGGACTACAACTTAGGCTCGTTAGTTTCAGTTGTGTGAGCATATGCTTTTGGACCTCTATGTCTAGTGGTGTCCCTATGAGTGGGACTGATGGCTCGGTGAGTGGTTGGATGGCTATATGATGAGTAGGATGTGACTACGGGATGTGTTCAGATGGTTTGAATGTGACATGAAAAGTTTTCTTGAGATGTGAAAAGGACTATTCGATGCTCAATTTCTATGGATGTGTCATAAAGTCTTAAGTTATGAAGGTTTTTGAGAGATTCTTTTATGTTATTTCATTTGTGGAACAAAGTAGATTTTCATGCCTTGTTGATGAGTTCAGACTCAGGACGACTAAGTGATTGCGTAGTAGTTGTGGCTGTGAAAGGGTATAGAGAGATGTCAGCTTGAGACTAAGCATGTTGGTTATCACCTCCGGGGTAATCTATGGATGTGTGATCCTTATGATGTTGTGTAGAGTCTTTCTTTTCTACCAGTGGGTATAGGTATTGCGATATGAGTTTGGATTGGCTGAGAAAATTGACATGACTGTCACGACTATGAATGCGAGCTTAGCAAATGATTTGAGGTATTATATGGTTTGTGTTACATGAGCTTATGAAGGAATTAGTTGAATCTCACAACGGTATTATAGCAGTAATAGAGTATGGGCATTATGAGTTATCGAGTGTTTTCATCTATAGCTTTGAGCCAAGTGGGGGAGTCTGTTATCGATGATTTAATTGCATGGTTACGTATTGTATTACAGAGGCTAGTTTTGAGGATGACTTAAGCAAGGAAATTTTTGGATGCATGGTGTATTACACTTTATGGGTATATGGGAATCATGGAATGATTGAGTTTTTATTCGTGAAGGATGTAGTGCGCATGGAGTAGGAATTTGCTCGGTCTCGTTAAGGCAGGGTTACTTCTTTGGGTATTGTAATGCTAATGGGGCACATGTCGTTAGGCCCATTTGGGCGGTGCAATTGATATTTGAGTAGAGTGGATGACTCTCGGGAAGGTTCTAATGGATTCAAGATTCATCTGTGGCATTTGAGAATTTTTCGGATTTGTATATGGCTAAGATCTGAGATTTGCATCGAATGGTGTCAGGACTCGCAGTATTTCCATATAATTGAATATTCTACATTTCAGTATCAGAAGGGTAGAGGAAAAAGTTTCAAATTCACAAAAGGTCTCTTCAGAGTGGGTGTCTCGGTTGTAATACTTTTGGGATGCTTAAGAGGGAATACGACGGCTTATAGGCCTTAGGGCGGTGTGGTTTTATGCTAGTATCTCTCGTGGTAAGCGTAGGGTTAAGGTTCATAGTCTACTGGCAAGGAGAAGTGTCAACTCGAAGGTAATTCAGAAGGAACTCGGAGAAATAGGACAGCTTAGTAGTAGGTTGGATCAACACGGTAATGGATATGATCGGTTCTTTGGGTACTTATGATATGGTGAGTCTCTACTGATGTTTTGTGGCAATACTCTTGGGTTTGGCGACCTGCGTGGCTTGGTTGAGTTAGAGAGATTCAGTTTTGATGGCTTGGTTATGTGCAAATGGGTTTCGAAGTGATTTCAATGGTTTCTACCATGGTTTGAGATGGATATATTCTACTGGCGTGAGGAGCATGTTGCGTATTGTGATTTTCTCCTCGATGGGATCAAATGGAATGTTTCTGACTGATCGGTTATGTATTCTGCTAGTGACTCAGAGTTGATTATGAGATTCTTATGCTTTTCATATGATGGCATGATAGATACGGTGTGTTGTATGGGATTGACATTTGCATGTGCAAGGTTATGGTTCAGTTTTGAAGGGAAGGTCATGAATTATTAAACAACATGGACTGTTTCAGATGATTAATGAATGATATTTCTACTTGGTATTGCCTGAGAAGGGTGAACATTTTAGAAGGCGCACTGTGTTTTAACTTACGGATGCTTTACTGGTATTGCGGTACTCGCTTGGTTGATCGACAACTGATGTTCAGAATTTTCTATTTGGCATGGAAGAATTATAGAAGTATTTCTTGTGGGGATGATTATGTATGAGAGATGTGTTAGTTATTCGAGTGGTGGATTTGGGATCGGCTATGGTGATTCATGTGTTCTATGGATTTGGAGACTAGAGTTCTTAAAAGCATATTGTTTCGAGGTTGCGGACTGTGAAGATGTGGCCAAAGTTAGCTAGATGGCAGTACGTGCTATGGTTAGGTCATTGTGGACTTTTGGAGGATCATTTATCCATTTACGGATGACCGGAGTTGATTTGGGGGCCCATTGGTAGGCCCAATGAGGATGTGTATTCTACACATGGTCGGATTTATTGACTCAGCACCATTATTGTTGAAAGATGTGTCATTCTGTTAGAGTTAAGCTTGATTGTGTTCTAATATGTTCTATGTGTTACTCTTCTATGCTACAAGTGGTTGTGATTTGTTGGTTATATGCACATCCGATGCGATTCTATTTGGGCCTTGTAGCGGAATTCGAGCAAAATAGTTATTGTGGTGTTAAATAGTTTATTGCACCTTGGTTATGGTCTTTTCGGGCTGTGGTATATTGTGTTATTCGCTTCTCCATGGTTATGGTCATGAACTTCGTGCACTTGATGTCGAATTACGTGTGGTTGTTGATTTTGAGCATTGTGGATTGAGGTATTTCATATGGACCGGTGTTTAGATTAGGTCATGCATCGCAACAGCGTTATGCTAGGATATGAGACTTTGTGCTTATTTTGTGTGTTATGTTTCCCCTTGTGTGGTGGATAGATAGAATTGCGCTTCGTGGTGGTATCTTTTGAGCTGGCAGGATTGTTTCTTCATTTCCATTCTCTTTCCATCATTGGGTATATTTGAGTTATTATTCGTTGGTGCACGTATTGTGTGGTATGTAGCTCTAAGTAGGATTTGTGTGATATGTCGGTCGAGTAGCTTGTACTGGATGAGGTGAGGTTATTGGGCCTGAAATAAGTGCCATCAGATTTGATTAAGGTATGTTTGCAAGAATTGTGTCACTAGTCTGCTTAGATTTTGGCTATAGTTCTTATCGCGAATGAGAGCTCCACGACTTATTAATCTGATAGGTGGTTATGATTTTTTGTATGTTTGTTTCATCACTGGCAGTGTACAAAGGTTCAGAACAAGATTTTAGTTGATATGAGGTTTGTTACAGGTGTCGGGTTGGTTATCGAGCAGTTATTGCAGTCGGAAGTTATTGCTATGAGTATTTGAGTTATGTAGTATATCATGTGATTATATATTGAGATATGGTAATGGATTGATACAACTTGTTCGAAGTTATACGGTGCATAGATGCAAGAATCGGATCATATAATGAGTTTCGGATGTTGGAGATTTGGGTTTTATGGTTTATGGATTAAGGTTGAAGTAAGGATCCTCTGTTAGGTGGTTTTGTCGGGCTTATATGGATTGGGATAATGTGGGATCACCAATGGTTATATGTATGGTGAGGGTATATGGCAATTTTATGGCATTAGAACGACTCTTGGTACGTTCGAGGACGAACGTATGTTTAAGTGGGGGAGAATGTAACAACCCGACCAGCCATTTGGAGCTTTAGCGTACCATTCGGTGGTTTGATAGTTTGAGTAGCTTCATATTATGTATTATGACTTGCGCATATGGTTGGTTTCGATTTTCATGCAGTACGAGATTGATTTGGAAGAATGATTCTCGATTTAGAAGCTTTAAGTTTGAAGAGTTGACCAAGGTTTGACTTTTGGGAAACAGACTCGGAATTGGGTTATAATTATTCCAATAAGTTTGTATGATGATTTTAGACATGTCCACAAAGTTTGGTTACATTTCGATGAGTATTGGATAAGTTTGGGTTGTATGGTGATTATTTTCGGTTTCGACGTCGATTTGAGCATAAAGGTTACTATATTGAGCAAACAACCTTTGATTCATATTTCGACTAAACTATTATATCTCTATAATAATTTTGGAACTATAGCAACTGAAACCATCAAGTTTCGACATCATATGAGGGATGTATGGTCATTTTACTAAGAATTGGGTTGCTAGATTTCTTTTAGATTAATTACGCAATTGCCACTGAATTGGTATTTAAAAATCTGTACTATTTCCAAATATTAAAACCAACATATCTTCTTCATTATAAGGTCAAATGGAGTAATTAAAAGACTAACTTGACTGGATATTCACGAGGAATCCATTGGAGGCGTCAAAAGTGAGTTTCGGGATCATTTGCAACAAGAAACGAGACAGAACAATTGGGCATTTTTGGCTATTAATGTTGTTGGAGTTTTTCTCATCTTGAAAGGTTGGGATTGGGAGAATACAAGGATATTATTCACGTTTCTTCCATGGGGTAAGGTCTAAACCATAACCTAAGTATTTTCCTTTAATTCATTCCACTGGTTTAAGCGTTAATACATGATTTTAACTGAAACCCCATTTAATTATCTAAATCAAGACTCAGGGTTATATCCTAAATTTTAAAAATTGAAAATGCGTTATTGGGATTTATTTTTCGATTCCTTTTGGGATTGTTTCTTCTACATTAGGAGAACGACATACTCGAATTTGGCGAGTTTTGGAGGAGTATCTTGGGAGATATGGGTCACTACTAGACTCTTGGGTTATGAACACCCAAGAGCGATGTTTTGGCAAGTTGGTTGAGCTTTCGGACTCCGATTGAGTTGATTTTCATTCGTATGAGCTTGTATTGGTTCGGGCTTCGCTTGGATAAGCTTGGATTCAGAATCCAAGGCGGGCCCGGCATTGACTTTTCTTGACGTTTTGGTTCACTTTGGGATTTTGATTCAAGATTCGACCTTTATCGATTGAGTTTGTTTCTTTTGGTATTATTTGATGTTCTTGAGTTAATTTTGACTAGTTTCGAGCCGTTCAGAGGTCGGTACGCGCGGGATAGTGTTTCTAGAGTATTGTTTGGCTTGCTTGGTATTAGATTCGGCTTGTTCGAGGTAAGTAACACTTCTAAACTTGGTGATGAGGGTATGAATCCCTGAACATACGTGTTATGTGTTTGGTGATGAGGTGATGCACATGCTAGGTGACGGGCGTGAAAGCGTGCACTGTATGAAGTATGACTCGGTTGATTCTGCAATACTGTGTAGTTACCTAATCTTGATTCTATCCATAAAATTCCGATGTGCTAGAGTAATTGAGTTGTGATCCATATTGGAAACCATGCTTAAGCTATATGTTTATTTTATTAGGACCCACTTAGGCCATTTTTGTTGTTAAGTTATTTGCTTAAATTGAAATTATATAGTAAATCATATTCATTCATGTGCATATCATGTCTTAGTCTCTGTTTTCATTTGTTGTCACATCATGTTATCCCTGTTTAGGCTGATTGGCATGAGATTTGTGAGCTCGAGAGACTTGAGAGATTGATGATTGAGTTGGGGCTTGAGGTCCGGATTATGAGTGATATTAATAGGATCGGGTTGCATGCCGTAACAGGTTTTATTGATTCACGATGGGATCGGGTTGCACACCGCAATAGATTTTATTAATTCATGATGGGATCGTGTTGTTGCGGTATTTATGATGGGATCAGGCTGCACGTCACAACAGATTTTATTGATTCATGATGGGATCGGGCTGTTGCGACATTTATGATGGGATCAGGCTGTTGCGGCATTTATGATGGGATCGGGCTGCACGCCGCAACAGGCCATGTTTTCTTTTATTAACGCTTGGGCAGGATCCGCCCTTCTAGAGTCTGACATACCGGCAGTGAGCGCAGGTACCGAGTGCCGAGTGATTGAGTATTGAGTGCCGAGTGCCGTGTGATTGAGTGTACCGAGTGGTTGAGTGTGCGACAGTGAAATTGAGTACTCTGAGAGTATGCGTACATAAGTTCATCACTATGATGCATTACATTTGACATGTGTACTTGGCATGTAGGCATAGAGATGCATTTTCTCATGCTAAACGGTGTTGTGACATTCATGACTTCACATGCACATTGACATGTAGCCATAGAGATATACTTTTCTCATGCTATCTGATAATGAAACATCTTATCTGTCGTTGAAAGTTTTTGAAAAAAATCATTGTTTTTTTATACACTCATATTTTGGTGATTTCGGTGAAAGATTTAGATTTTACTGTTATACCTAAAAAGCATGTCTATTTTCTGTAACTGTGGACAAGCTGAGCATAATATATTTTGAGTTATTACTTTTATTATATTGTTACGAGTGGTTATTGGCTATTGGTGTTGGACTCTAACTGTTTGTCCAAGCTCGTCACTGATTTTTGATTTATTAGTTCAGTTGTACTCATACTACACTTCTGCACCTTGCGTGCAGATTTTGGAGTTGATATTGTTGTGTATGACGGGAGATGGCATTGAAGATAAAGCTGTGTTTCGTTTGTAGCTGCCTCTTGTTCATGGTAGCTTTAGATTTGTAAAACTTTATTTATATATATTTCGAACAGATGATGCATTTATTTCATACTAGCTTTGTAAACGCTAAATCTAAGAAGCTTATGATTTATACTACCAACCCTTTTGGGAATTGTATAAAATTCAGTTATTTCATTTTTTTACTCTTATAATTATCATTATATTGTGGTTTATTGTTAATTGGCTTACCTAGCTGGTTGGGTTAGGTGTCATCAGGACTAGTTGAATATTGGGTCATGACACCTGGCAAGCCTTTTTCTTGAAAGAATATCGGACATTTGAGAAAGATATTTTGGTTAAAAAAATAGTCAAAGTGGTCAACGAGACTCTTATATGGTTCTCTTGGCAGTGTAACCCCATGAATAAGCAAGGATACTCGTGCAAGCTCACTTGACAAAGTTATGTCACTCTAATCTTGGGAATAATTACTCTGAAGTAGGGCATCGAGCAACAAAAAAAGATTTTGGAAAGAAAGATGTTATACTTCAAGCCTCGTCTCAAAGGTGTAACAAATCTAATACCCCGACAAGTATTAAAGTAGGGGCATTTGTAAGCGATTAAATTTTAAATCCATATGAAGTTTGGATTTAATCCCTATATTAAATATAATTTGTCCCAAATAAATATTACGGGCGAATATATGTTAGATTAATTATTTAAAGAGAAACTTACGTGATACCTCACACATTTACACTGTATTTACCATTCGTAGCTATACTTTTAGCAAATTTATCATTCATAGTTATATTTGAATTTTATAGCAAATCCATGAAATAAGAGACTAATTGTTTTGAACTGAAATAGGAGTGCAACAAGCTTTCGTAGCTCAGTTGTTTAGAGCGCCCGCTTAGTTAGTGGGGGTCTTGAGTTCGATTCTCAACAAGAGAATTTTATATTCTATATTTCTGTATTTCGCCTTAGTTATATTCGTTGCACAAATAAAGACAATCAATACATATTGTATACACCCATGTATAGAGTCGATACAAGTTGTATCCTTTATATATACTCTTGTATTTCACCTTGGCTACAATTGATATATATTGTATTCAATGCACGAATAAATATATTTGCGCGAACGAATACAGTTGATACACATTTTATTCGTTGCGCGATCGAATACAGTTGACACATGTTGTAGTCGTTGCACGTTTTGAATATAAGTGATACATGTTAGTAATAATTGAACAGTAGCTACGGATAGTAATTAGACAAATTATAGTTACTAGGCTCTAAACTATAGTGGTTTATGAAAATTTCTCTTATTTAAATATAATTAAATTGATTAGAATAAAGGCCCAATACAGTTGGGCCAACCCATTTATATGGTCTTCCACTAACTGGGTCGATCCATGAGGACCAAGCCCATGTCCCATTGGCCTTTCTTCGAGGTTATTTGTGACGACCCGATAGGTCATTGTGAGTACTAGCACTTATTTTCATGTTATAAGACCTCTATTAGCTCCACTTGATATTTTTCGATTTACGTGCACAATCCATGGTTTGTTTTTTAAGAAAATATGATTTTTGGCTTTAAAAATAACTTGAGTTGACTACGGTCCATATTTTGTATAAATAATCTCGGGTCATTATTTTGACGATTCCTGTGGGTATGTATCATAAATTGGGACTTGGGTGCATGCCCGGAATTGAATTCGAAGGTCCCTAGGTTGATTTGACTTGTTTTGTTGAAAGGTAGTAATTTGAAAGTTTGGAAATGTTTTAGGTATGACCGAAGGTTAACTTCATGGATATCAAGTTTGAATTTTGATTTTGAAATTGGTATTGGTCCGGTTTGCTATTTGAAACTTGTCTGCAAAATTTGGTATAAATCGGAGTTGGTTTTATCGGATTCAGGCGGATAGTTGTGATCTTTCTGAAGTTCTTGAGTTTTCATTGAAATTCTATGCATTTTGATGTATGATTCGTAGTTCTACATATATTTTGGTATTTTGATCAGGTCGGGCGAGTTTGTATAATATTATTACACTTGTGTGCATGATTAGTTAGGAGCTCAAGGGGCTCGGGTGAGTTTCGGATGTGTTTCAGATGAGTTTGGAAAGTTTGAGGACTACTGTTGCAATGTTGTTTCTGGTGTCTGATGCAGATCTCGCAATTGCAGACGAATGCTCACATTTGCAATCAGGGCCTCGGATGGGTGATCTCGCATTTATGAGGAAAGAGTTCTCTTTTGCGAACTGTCGTTGTTCGCTTTTGCGTAGGAAGTAGTCGCATTTGCAATCACAGGTGACTTGAGTCAGCTTCGCATTTGCGAAGCTTTTGGCGCATTTGCGAAGGAGGGGTTGTTCGCATTTGCAAGCTTTTTTTCGCAATTGCAATGTTTGGGCTTCTATTGCACAGTTCGCATAGGCGACATGTTCTTCGCATTTTCGATGTCCGCAATTGCGAACAAGACATTGCAATTGAGACATCTGCAGCTGGGTAAAAGAGAGAAACAAATCGAGACTTAGCTCATTTTACACAATTTCTCAACCCTAAATACTCTAGAGACAATATTTCAAGGATTTCTTCTTCCCAAAATCATTGGTAAGCAACTCTAACTTTCAATTCCACATTACTTTTCATGAGATTGCAACATCAAATTTAGGATTTCAATGGTAGAAATTAGGGATTTGGGCATAAATTGGAAATTTTGTAAATTGAGATTTAGACCTCAAATTGAAGTCGGATTTGGAAACAAATCAAATAATCAAGCTCAAGGGCTAAATGGGTAATCGTGTTTTGGTCTGAATCTCGGATTTTGACCAAGCGGTCCCGAGATTGACGTTTGTTGACCGTTTTCAAAAATGATCAAAATTGAACTGTTTTCATTAATGTGTAGTTCCTAAAGCTTTTTTTGAATCGTGTGATCGATAATTTGCTATATTTGATTGGTTTGGTGGCTTGTTCAAAAGGCAAGGCTGTGGTTGATTGATTGTTTTGTTCGCGTAGTGAGGTAAGTGTTGTGTCTAACCTTGACTTGAGAGAATTAGGACTTGTAGACTTATTTGTTATGTGGACTATGTGGGGAAGCGGCGTATATGCGAGGTGACAAGTGTATATGCGCCTTCACGAGATTTAGCATGCGGGGTTGGAGTATTTACTTCCATGTCTTTATTTATTCTGTGTTATTGTAGTTATATGCTTTAACTGTTACATGTTTTTACTTGACATCTATGCAATATTTGTGACTTGTTATTTAATTGTTTCTTGCCTTGATTTTGTTCATTTCCCATGCGATTTCTGCTTATTTGCTACCTGTTTCAACTTACTTTAATTGTATATTTTAATTGTCACATGTTTTACATGTTTCCATTGATTGAGATTCTGAGTTGTTGGATATTTTCGTTTATTCCGTGCTTCTTTATTGTGTGTACATTTCACCTCCTTACGTTGATATTTTTCAAGTATTGTTGTTGAATTGTTTAAGTCAATGGTTTGAAATTGTTTGGGGAATAAATTGCATGCCGCAATGGTATTGAACAGTGCTGAAATGATATGAAGGAATAAGGACGGATTATGATATGAACAGATGATGATATGGTGAGATCAGGTTGCGCGCCACAACGGATTTGATAGTTGTGTTGTAATTTTTGAGATTGTGGAGTTATTTTTTATATTGTAATACGAGACTTGAGGCTTTGTTATTCGAGGGCTCTCTTGTAATTAACCTATGAGTCCGTTTATATGAGTTTATGGCTTATTTCTATTCCTGTTTCTCTGTCGTTATTATTATTATTATTATTTCACACAGGTTATTTGTAAGTGACCTGCCATTGCCTTGTCACTACTTCGTCGAGGTTAGGCTCGGCACTTATAGAGTACATGAGGTTGGTTGTACTCAGACTACACATTTGCACTTCTTGTGCAGATATCGGAGTTGATCACAGCGGCGCGTAGCTAGACTGCTTGGATTTGCTACTTTTGTGGATTTGAGGTATAGTTGCACGGCAGGTGCGACCCTGGAGTTCCCATCCATTCTATCTTTACTGTTTATGTAGTTTCAAATGGTTGTATTTTATATCACTATAGATGCTCATGTATTCGTGACTCCAGATTCTGGGAGATGTTTAGATATCGTGATTAGTATTTTATATTCCATTTCAGATTATTTCAGTTTATTTTTATTAATGTTTTATTTTGAATTTTTAAAATTGGTTTAGTAATCTAGCTAACGTTGGCTTGCATAGCAAGTGAAATATTAGGCGTCATCACGGTCCCGAG
>AWOL01S0220546.1:0-14268 GCA_000715115.1 Nicotiana otophora
CTTAATTGAAGTTATCGTCGTCCTTTCCGTAATTTTCTTAACCTTAATTGAAGTTTTGTTATGTCTTTCTTGTTGACTTATCCTAATTTGAAATCATTGATTCATGCTATCTCTCTTATCGTCGAGTTGTACCTAGGTGGAATCATGTTTGCACATTATCTATCCCCTTGTTGAGTTATTCTTGTTGAGACCATTATTCCCTGTTGTATCTTTCTTTGTGAGCTCGTTCTTCCGTTTATCCTTGTGTTCTGAAGTTCTTGTGTTGATTTACCTGTCGCACTCTTGTGTTAACGTTATTGTTGATGTTGTACTTAGTGTTGTTGAGCCGAGGGCTATGCCTGGTTATGGTATTGAAATTGTTTTGAGTAAATATTGTGGCATGCGGGTACATGTGGTGAAATACCTTATATTATGTTATTATATTTTGGCACATGTGTTATTGTTTAGGGGATTGTCGGGGTGTTCTCATGTGAGTTGTCCGTGCTATTATTGTTATTGATATTTGCACATACGGCATGACAAGGAGGCTTATATATATGGGTTTGCGCATGTGGCGAGATAAGGTAAAAATATTATTATGCACATGTGGTGAGACGAGGCGGGCATTTACTTTATTGTTGCACATGTGGCGAGACAAGGTGGGCTATGTCGGGAATAATTTGTGATGACTTGTGATAGCCTGAGAGCATGGTTATTGTTGATATTTGTGTAGTGGTGTGCATTCCTTGTGTGAGTTATACATTGTGCATTTTGTGATAATTGTTTCCTATGTGCCATTCATTGTCTCTATTCTTACTTTGTTGACTTGAATTGTGACGGAACACTTGCACAAGCATACACATAATTTATCACCCATAGCGGTTTAAAAAGATGAATCTTGATGTTATTGACCATTTACATATACTCTTGTTTACTTGCCTTTTGTGGGAGAGTTGTCTATTGGCACGTGAGTTGTCCGTGCGGTCATGAGTCATTGTTAATGTCGGCACGTGAATTGTCCGTGCGAATATTAAATATTGTCACTCTGTTGGCACATTAGTCGTCTGTGCGATTATCAATTATAACGTGGGCACGAGATGCCAAGTGATTATGGTTCATGAATTGGGACCCGTGAAATGTGACTATAAGGTGAAGTACCTCGGGGAAAGTCTTGAACAAATCTTTTGTGAAAGCGGTTGATCTTATTAAATTGTTATTTGTTCCCTTACTTGGTTTCACTGGACTTAAATTTTGTCCATCTTACTCTATGGCATTATTACATGTTTGGTCCCAGTTGCTAATCGTTGTTTCTAGTATTTCATTGGGAGTATTGTTTTATTATCCTTTGACTATCCCTAGTCACTACTCCACCGAGGTTAGTCTTGATACTTACTGGGTACCGCTATGGTGTACTCATGCTAGGCTTTCTACATATAGTGATTTTTGACTTAGGCATGCGTTCGGATTTGGATTTGGAGGTCCGTAGGTGAATTTGATGCATTTCGGTGAAAATTTGAAAGTTGAAGGCTTGGAAGGTTAAGAGGTTTGACCGGGAGTTCACCTTATTGATATCGGGTCGAATTTCAAATCCGAGAGTTAGATTAGCTCTGTTATGTCATTTGAAACTTGCATGCGAAATTTGACGTCATTTCGTGTTGATTTGATATGATTCAGCGTGAGTTGTAGAAGTTGAAAGTTTATAAGTTCATTAAGTTTGATTTGAGGTGCGATTCATAATTGTGATGTGATTTGAGACCTCAAGCAGGTCTGTGTTAAATTACGGGACTTGTTGGTATGTCCGGACGGGGTCTCGGGCGTATGTTTCAGATGGGCTTCGAGCCATTTCGTCATGTTTTTGAGTTGCTGGTTTTCTGATGCTTCATGTACTCTATGCAATCGCGTGTATGTTAACGCGATCGCGATGTGTTGTGGGATCTAGTCATGGTTCTTCTTTGCATTCGCATAGATGTTTCCGCGTTCGCGATGCTTGGGAATTTCGCAAGTCGCGTTCGCGTCATGAAGAGCGCGATCGCTTAGTGCTATGGGAAGGAGGCAGGCTCGTTGGCTTACTCGTTCGCAGAAGGTGTTGCGCGTTCGTGCTGCTTTGGTTCGCTGGCTTTCACGATCGAACTGTTGTTTACGCGATCGCGTAGTGCATTTTTTGGGCAGTTATTATTTCTTCTTCGTGATCGCATGTTTATTTCCGCAATCGCGATGTGCAAATACCGGGGCAGCAAATATTAATTTTCAAATCGAGGGTTTTGTCTCATTTATCATCTTTTGAGCTAGAGACCTCGGGTTTGAGGGATATTTGAGGGTTTCTTCACGTGTTGGTCCGGGATAAGTGTTCTCTACGTGGATTTTATTTTATTTTATGATTCCATCTTTATTTTTATCATTAAATTAGTGGTTTGAGTTGGGGAAACAATGAGAATTTTGTGAAATCTTTCGAAAATGTAAAATGAGGAATTGAAGGGTGATTTGATATCGAAATTTGATAATTTTGGTATGGTTAGACTCGTTATCGAATGAGTGTTCGGATTTTGTAATTTTGGTTGGGTTCCGAGATGTAGGCCCTTGGTTGACTTTTTGAGTTGACTTTTTATTTCTCTTTCAAAATCAAAGCTTTATTATCCAGAATCGTTTTCTATGCTTTTTATTTATGATGTTAAGTTATTTTGGCAAGATTTGAGTCATCTGAAGGTTGTTTCACTCGAGAAGGTCATTTTAGACTATTGGTCTAGCTTCACCCTTACATGCCTTATTTGGAGTTAATTGATTCTTGTTCTGCCTTTGTTGCCAATTAAATTCTTATGTGCTTTAATTTAAGTTGTTGCCTCTTTTATTGTCGTGTTGCCTTTTCCGTAATTTCTTAACCTTAATTGAAGTTATCTTCGTCCTTTCCGTAATTTTCTTAACCTTAATTGAAGTTTTGTTATGCATTTCATTGTTGACTTATCCTTATTTGAAATCATTGATTCATGCTATCTCTCTTATCGTCGAGTTGTACCTAGGTGGAATCATTTTTGCACATTATCTATCCCCTTGTTGAGTTATTCTTGTTGAGACCATTATTCCCTGTTGTATCTTTCTTTGTGAGCTTGTTCTTCCGTTTATTCTTGTGTTTTGAAGTTCTTGTGTTTATTTACTTGCCGCACTCTTGTGTTATCGTTGTTGTTGATGTTGTACTCAGTGTTGTTGAGCCGAGGGCTATGCCTGATTATGGTATTAAAATTGTTTTGAGTAAATATTGTGGCATACGGGTACATGTGGTGAAATACCTTATATTATGCTGTTATGTTTTGGCACACGTGTTATTGTTAAGAGGATTGTCGGGGTATTCTCACGTGAGTTATCCGTGCTATTGTTGTTATTGATATTTGCACATGTGGCATGACAAGGCGGGTTATATATGTGGGTTTGTGCATGTGGCGAGATAAGGTGAAAATATTATTATGCACGTGTGGCGATACGAGGCGGGCATTTACTTTATTGTTGCACATGTAGCGAGACAAGGTGGGCTATGTCGGAAATGATTTGTGATGACTTGTGATAGCCTGAGGGCATAGTTATTGTTGATATTTGTGTAGTAGTGTGCCTTCCTTGTGTGAGTTATACATTGTGCATTTTGTGGTAATTGTTTCCTATGTGCCATTTATTGTCTCTACTCTAACTTTGTTGACTTGAATTGTGACGGAACACTTGCGCAAGCATACACATAATATATCAACCATAGCGGTTTAAAAAGATGAATCTTGATGTTATTGACCATTTACATGTACTCTTGTTTACTTGCCTTTTGTGGGAGAGTTGTTCTATTGGCACGTGAGTTGTCCGTGTGGTCATGAGTCATTGTTAATGTTGGCACGTGAATTGTCCGTGCGGATATTAGATATTGTCACTCTGTTGGCACATTAGTCATCTGTGCGATTATGAATAGTAACGTGGGCACGAGATGCCAAGTGATTATGGTTCATGAATTGGGACCCGTGAAATGTGACTATAAGGTGAAGTACCTCGGGGAAAGTCTTGAACAAATCTTTTGTGAAAGCGGTTGATCTTATTAAATTGTTATTTGTTCCCTTACTTGGTTTCACTGGACTTAAATTTTGTCCATCTTACTCTATGGCATTATTACATGTTTGGTCCCAGTTGCTAATCGTTGTTTCTAGTATTTCATTGGGAGTATTGTTTTGTTATCCTTTGACTATCCCTAGTCACTACTCCACCGAGGTTAGTCTTGATACTTACTGGGTACCGCTATGGTGTACTCATGCTAGGCTTTCTACATATAGTGATTTTTGACTTAGGCATGCGTTCGGATTTGGATTTGGAGGTCCGTAGGTGAATTTGATGCATTTCNTTATATATATCTAAAATGCGGAAACAAATGTTCAAGTGGTCTTACAAAATGAAAGAAGTAAACTTTGACAATTACATAGACTCTATTATCAGAATTGAACATGATAGTCAATAATGATAGTACATGATGTATTCTAATTAAATTAAGAAATTGCATTTTAAAAAGGAGCCAAGTTAAGCCCTCGCATTTGGATCCCATGTGTACTCTTCTCATGTTGAGCAAATGGCCATATTCTTTTTGCTCAAGTAGATTCAAGTATTGTCCCTCCTATTGTGTATCCAGTATTCTACATACCAGGTCTTCAATTGCATCTTCCCAGCAATCAAGGTTCATCCCTTTAGTGGAACATGGTTCACTCTTAAGTATGCCACTAGATACTGCCTTGTTATATATCTGGTGCCTCTTCTCATCTTCGGGTGATTTGTTGCATTTGATAATCCAGTCACACCCACTTAGTCCCTCCTTTTGATGTGTGCAGTTCAGCACAATACCTGCATAAACATAGAATAATCCAAAAACACTCGTATCTCCTACAGTTGCTACCTGTCCAGCATTTATGCACAAAGGTACTTGTGCACTGTTTGGTGTGGTATACGTGTGACCTCCAGTAGTTGTTTGCAAGAACCTTAGCATGGCATTTATCATGGAATGTAAGAGACTTACATTGCATTGGGCTTGCATCCAGTGGTCCCTCGATTGAGTGCCAAAACCACATACCTCTAATAGTAGCTACTGTAAAAATTCTGGGCTGTGTATCTCCCTTGCGTGTAATGTCATCAGCAATCCTTGGTAATTTTATCACGCTAATAGCTTGAGATTGCACCCCCAGTTGCTCATACCTTATGATCTGCAGTACAAAGTTTCTAAAGACCATTGCACCACTGTAATTCCTTCTCATTTTCATTTGATCCTTCCTTTCCCTGCTTGTGCATACCATGACTTCTCCTTCAAGGGAATGAGCACAAAGTGCTAATACCACCCATTGAATTCGAAGTATATGGCAAGGCATGGGCACAGTAACTTCTCCTGCAAAAACGAACACAAGGTTAGTAGAACAATTGATCAAAATGTTCTCTTCCCTTAGGATTTGAACATTAATTGTGATCCAGTTGATTCTCCAGCCCCCTACTACATCTTTCCATTATTCTCCTGTTCCACTCCATACCTATCTCCATGTGGTTTTGATCCTCAAATATAGGCATTGTAACTTGTCATTGTTAGCAATCCTCCTCCCTAAGACATCCAAATCCATGAATTCATGACACACTATAGGGCCTATATCCAAAGCATAGTTTGCTAAGTGATCTGCCAGTTGATTGCCCTCCCTAAGTGTGTGTGATATCTGAATGTTACATTTAGTCATCAACTCCTTGATCTCCTCCACATATACATCTACATTCCATGAGCAAGTCCATGTTCCTTGAAGAACATTTTTAATCATCATTGAATATGTGTGCAATTCAATAAGCACATAGTCATGATTCAAACAATACCTCAAAGCTTCTAGCACTGCCCTAACTTCAGCCTCATTGTTTGTTCCCTCTTCTATTTCTTTCCCCCACGCATACATTACATCACCTTCTTCATTTCTCAGCACAAAACCAATTGAGCTCCTCCCTGGATTTCCTCTGGAAGCCACATCCGTATTTACTTTAATCCAGCCTGGATCAGGATAATTCCAAACCACCTTAGTGATCTTCAATGCAGGTGTATAGTTCTCTATTACATGTAGCAGCTCTGACCAGTTATAGGCACCTTATGAAGGCTCGGTTTCCTTACATTTACCAGTGATTGTAGTGAGGATGAAATCTGGAAAATAACTCTATTGATAGTTACTGGATCTCCATATTTGTTGCCATTTTTTCTTTTCCAAATTTCCCAAACTCTGATCGATGGGAGAGCCTGCATTATAGGTTGGAGTCTAGGCACAACCCTGGCAGTCCAACATCGAACAATAGCTTGATGTAAAGATAGGCCCTCCATGTTTATCACTGCACGT
Organism: Nicotiana otophora; assembly: GCA_000715115.1. Classification (NCBI taxonomy): domain Eukaryota; kingdom Viridiplantae; phylum Streptophyta; class Magnoliopsida; order Solanales; family Solanaceae; genus Nicotiana; species Nicotiana otophora. Next base: position 6,342 of record AWOL01S0220546.1, read on the forward strand.
GAAAGAAAGTACTGCCATACTTTGTTGGCCGCATATGATCTGAAAAACAAGTGATGGAAGGTCTCCTCCTCTGGGTTGGCACAACACCAGCATCATGAAGCCATTAGATATCCCAATCTCCTAAAATAACCATCCTGCGGCAGCTTATTCCTCCATATTGTTCATATAAAAAAAGCAACTTTGAATGGCAAACCTTTCACCCATATCATCTTGTATGCATTGTAGGGTTCTTTTCTTCGTCTTAAAAATTCCCATGCTGATTTAACAGTAAATTCCCCTCTTGTTTCAAGCATCCAGTATGGCTTATCAAGGACATTATGTGCCACAGGAGGCACAATGTTATCAATGATGTGCAAAGCAATTTTCTGCGGCAGAATTTGGTGAAGTTAATCAGCATCCCAGGTATCATTAACCACCACCTCATATACATTCTGGATAGTTTCATCACAATAAAAGTCAGGAGGAGTGACAAAATAAAGAGCACCCAGACCCGTCCTGATTTCAAACCAAAAAAGGGATGATCCCATCTTAGGATGCCAACCAATTTGATGTTCAATAATATCTCTACAGTCTAGCATCTTTCTCCACACATGTGAACCATTTCTCCATGGTACTACCATTGCATTCATCTTCTTACAGTATTTTTGACTCATAAAAGAACTCCATAGGGAAGGCTTTGTTCTAAAATTCTACCACAATTTATAAAATAAAGCCTTAGACACATCATATAATGACCTAAAGCTGACTCCCCCTTCCTCATTAGGCATACACAAAGTGTACCAAGAATCCCAATGTTTGCTTCTTCCATCCACTGAATTACTCAGCAAAACGCTTATGCAACTTATTGATCACAAATCCTGGAGGATTTACAGCTGAAAGCAAATGGATAGGCATGCTTTGCAACACATGGGAAATCAACCTTGCTCGTTCTCCTATTGATAATAATTTTCCTTTCCATGATTGTAACTTGTCCAAAACCTTAATGATAAGCCCCTAATAATGATCCATTTTTCTTCTAGTATAAGTTATTGGACATCCTAAATATGTAAATGGGAATTCCTGCTTACCAATACCTGTGATCCTTAGAACTTTGTCAACCACATCATCACTGGCCAAGTGGTGCAAATAAACTGTAGATTTGGACTTCTTTATTAGTTTCCCAGAAGCTACCTCATATGCATATAAAACTTTCATGATCAACTGAAAGGATGTTGTATCTGAGGATGAGAAAATAATAGTATCATCTGCATAGGCAAGATGATTTATTTTGGCACTCCATTTAGGTATACCATAACCACAAAAGTATAAATTCATATGTAAGGCATTCAATCCCCTAGAGAGGGCTTCAGCTGCTAGAATGAAGAGAGTAGGAGACAGTGGATCTCCTTGTTTAATACCCCTATTTGATTAGAAAAACCCATGTGGCTGACCATTGAGTAACACAGAATACCAATTCTTTGACACAATACCATACACCAAGCCAATGAATCTCTCATTAAACCTACCTTCCTCAATACCTTAGTTAAGAATAACCAAGATAATATATCATAAGCTTTTGACATGTCTAACTTAATCACAACATTTAGTCTAGCCTTAGATCTCATTCTAATATAAGTAATGATCTCTTGAGGTAATAGATCATTTTAAACTATGCTTCTACCCTTCACAAAGCCAGGCTGCTCATCTGAAATTAAATTAGGGAGTAAGCCAACTAACCTTTCATGAATCACTCTTGAGAACACTTTATTGATGAAGTTGCTCAAGCTAATTGGCCTCATATCTGAAAATGTAATCACCTCTTTCTTCTTAGGCAAGAGAACCAAATTTGTATGAGTTACAAATTGAGGTAGCTCTTGTCCATTAAAGAAAGCCTTCACCGTATCAAAAATATCATCGCCAATAATGTCCCAACATGAATGAAAGAAGCACCCTGTGAAACCATCAGGACCACCTGCACTCTCCCCATTCAAACCAAAAACAACCACCTTAACTTCATCTTTGGTAGGTTGCCTCAATAATTCGTGATTTTGTTCCCTATTTATCATACAAGGTACATGATCAATGATTCTGAAATCCGTGGGGATCTTGTCTTCTGTGAATTGAGCCTAAAAGAATTGCACTTCCTCATTTTCCATAATCTCATTGTCTTCTATCCAAGTTCCTTCAGTAGTCTGGATTCCTTTAAGTTGTAGTCTCTTTCTTCTACCATTCACTTGAGCATGAAATAATTTGGTATTCCTATCGCCATCTTGAAACCAAGACATCCCTTCTTTTTATTTCCAAAATTCTTCCTTAAGAGCCAAATATCTTATGCACTCCGCTTGAACCTTCTAGAGCTTTTCCCTATTAAGTTGAGTAGGGTTAAGCTCAAATTGTGCTTCATGCACCATGACTACCTCTTCAAGACTTGCAATGTTTTGAAAGATATCTCCATAAGTTGCCCTACTCCACGCAGAAAGTGGCCTCTTAAGGTTCATCAACTTGTGATTGAATATGACAAATTGATTTGCACAAAAGTTAGCATTCCGGTTCTCCTTCATAACATCCACAAATGTTTCATGTTTTATGCAGAAATTTAGAAAACTAAATGATTTCTTAATTAGGACAGAAAATGGATTGCACGTAATTAACATGGGACTATTATCAGAACCAATCTTTGGTAAATGTGTGATCTCCAAACCTGGCAACATGTGTTGAAATTCCATATTTTCCAAGCAACGATCCAATCTTTTGAAGATACAATCACCTTCTTCACTCCCATTCCACCATGTATAAATGTTGCCTTTGAAACCTAGATCAAATAAGTTGCACGAGTTCACACAGTGTCTAAAATCTTCAACCTCATTTAAAGACACAGGTAACCCTCCAAATTTCTCTTCTTCATCCCATATTACATTTAAATCACCCTCACCAGCCAAGGAGTAGTCATATCTCTTTCAAGTGCATACATATTATCCCAAAGTTCAATCCTCTCAATAGCGTCACACTTTGCATAAACTAGTGTAGCAATCATCTCCTTGTGAGTTTTCATATTGAATAACTATAAGGTCAACTGTTGTACCGTATCCATGAGCATCTTTACTTTATATTTTTAGTCCACAAAAGCCCATACTTTGTTTGAGATATTAACAAAGGCATGAGCCAATCCAATCTGCCTTCGATATTTTTCCAGCTTCCTCGCATTTTGCTTTGGTTACATAATCCCTATAATTTCAAAATGCTTCTTCCTATTCATTGTAACAAGACTTTCAAAGGCCTTCATTGTATTGACTGACCTGATGTTCCAAATAATAGCATTCATATCTAATTACTTGATTTAGTTAGGGCCCTTCTTGTTTGTACCCCAGCAGTTGTTATACTAGGATCCTTCCCCTGTTGCTTCCTTCCTTTTGCAGCTGATTTCCCTTGTTCCATGTGTCTTGGTGATAAATCTCCCTGTCATGCCACATTGAGAAACTTTTGTGCAGTAGATTCTTCGTCTAAGTCTTTTCCTTGAGCTGTAGTTAGAAATTCCACCTATTTGGCTTCTTGCTGAATTGCCAAGCTATTTTTGGTATGTTTGGGGATTACATTTCTGTTAGTATTCTCCTTTCATTTGTTCCCACTCGAGGCAAGTGGGTTCTTCTCCCACTCGAGGCAAGTGGGTTCTTCAATGAAACAGTATCTACAGCAATCCCTCGGTGCCCTAATTGTTGCAAATTCTTTGTTTTACCTGCACTTTCATGCTGCTGCATGTTGTTATCATCATCAGGCTGTGTGTTTATGAAATTAGTCTCCTTAGCATGCATAACTCCATTATGAGTTCCCCCCGGATCATTTAACCCTATTGCACCACCATTAGAGTTATATGTTGCATCATTAGAATTCCCAGAATTATTTCTAATTATAAGGCTCCTCACTTCTTGGTGTAGTGTATCTCCACTTTGCAAGGGCTGATCCCGTTTGGTATCGTCCTTATCTTTAGGATCAGTGGCATTCTCCATTGTCTTCATCACTCCTTGTTCACCATTACCATTGACACTTTGTTCTTCACCAGTGGGATCATCCTCTTCTTCTAGTTCATCACCTTCATCTTCGTCAGAAACTTCCCCCTTTTCTTCTTCTAAATGTTCTTCAATTTGATCATACCATAGTTTTCCTTCATCAAGCTGAATTTGTCCAGATTGCTAGCCCAGCTCCTCAACCACATGAGTTTCCTACAAAGGAATTTCTTGGCATAAAATATTAACGGTAACCTTGTTTCCAACAAAAGCTCTTTGAACCCATTCAACTATAGATTCCTTAGTTAATTGATCATTTATCCCATTCCCTTTATGAATTGTCACTGTGTCTCCCCTCAACTCACTCCCAGCTGGAGTTGGATTAAAAGAAACTGCCGCTGCATTTAATCTCCCATCTCCTTTAGGATTAGAGATACGCTGGACAGTAGGATCAGGGTTGCGATGAGCAGTAACTTCTTAAACTATTGCCAACTGATTATTTTCCTCCTTATCACCTTCAGTGACTTCAAGAGCTGCAAATTTATTAGTCGCTTCAACATGCTGCCTTACTCCTTGTTCGACTGGGACAATTTTTTTCCAGTCTTACCTTGATTATCCTCTTGTTTTGTATTATTCTTCACACGATTATCCCTTACCTATATCCATTGCTCTCCAACATTACCTACAACCTTACCATTGGTTAAAATCTTGATTGGTTGTTCATTGCTCTTCTTTCCTCCACCTTGCTCAAGAACATCATGACCATGCTTTTCCACAACTGGAATTAGTTCAGGATGAAGTCTCCTGCATTCCTCTTCATTATGACCTTGTAACCTACATTCCTTATAGTATTTAGGGATGTAGTCATATTAAATTTTAACCCATTCAGTCCTAACCGTCCCAGTAGCTTCATTCTCGATGTCCATCATCACTTTCTTTGGTAGGTCTGCTAGTAAATCAATTAGCACCTTTACTCGCGCATAACTGAGCCTTATTTTATTGACTGTTGCCATGTCTAACGCTATAGGTTTTCCAACAGCAGAAGCAAGAGAAAAGAGACACTCCTTCACAAAGATAGTTGGCAACAGTTTTGGAAAACAAATCCAAGACAAAGCTAAAGGAGTCTCTTCATCAGGTTTAAACTTCGAATCATAAATAAGAGGTCGTATTTGATATTGGTATCCATCCTTTGCCTTCACATAATACACATTATTTGACGTCAAATTCATGAAGTCTTCAAAAAGAGTCAATCTAATCAACACATGCCTATCACATAATAAACCAATGTTACATTCTCCTTTTATTCCACATTGAGATGGTATGATTCGACGTAACTCATGCAAGTCCGGCCAACCATACGAAAACATAGCAACAACAGCATATTGGAGGCCTTCTATGATATTGATTTGATTTACTTCTGCTTCTGTCCACTTTATAAGTGGTTCACCATGAAGGAACTGGACAAGTTTGATTGGAATGGGCGCGACACCATTAATAGTAGAGTTCATTGGACCAGTCGCGTTCAAAGAATTAGGTTTTAGGATTTTTGAGTAGTCTAGAGGATTATTTGTGGTTGGATTGTTGTTTAACGGTTGGGAATTGGAAGAAGAAGGCAAACCAGCACGTGTAGGAGGCTGGCCACTGGCCAGATTGGCCATGGAAGGGATGTCGTTAAAAATCGCCAATGAATCGCTTAAATTTGCTAGAGAGGAGTTCTTCGGTTTAGGGTTTTAATACTCGACAAGTTGGTATCAGAGATCTAGGCTCATAGGTACTATGAGTCATAAGCGAGTTTAGTAGAGTCTTGAGGATCGGTGCGGAGATGCCTGTACTTATCTTCGAGAGGCTATAGAACTATTAGGATAATTTCACTTCTTTCATTCCTATAGTGCGAGTTTATTGATCGCGTAGTCGAGCTGCAGTTACTGATGATGCTGCCCCCATAGCCGATATTCCTAGGGACTGAGGCAGAGGTAGAGGCCAAGGAGGAGCACGTGCTGCAGCTAGAACACTTATCAAACAGCAGTTAAGGAGCCGCCAGTAGCTCCGATTGGGGAACAGGTACCAGAGGTACCTGTTGCTACCCCAGGACTTCAGGAGACTTTAGCTCAGTTCCTGAGCATGTTTGGCACATTGACTGGGGCGGAGTTGATTCCGATTGCTCCAACTACTTCACAGACTGGAGGAGGAGCTCAAAACCCTGTCGCCCATACTCCAGAGCAGCGAGTCCATGTTGGTCATATTCTAGGTGTCATGCCGACATTGCCAGTTGTTCCAGTTCAGTCCGTGGTTAGGGAAGAACCATCTGAGGAAGAAGAGCTTCGACGTGCGAGGTTCAAGAAGTATTAACCTCCTACTTTTAGTGGGTTGGCTTTAGAGGATGCACATAGTTTTCTAGACGAGTGCCACCGTATTCTCCACACTATGGGTATTGTGGAGGCAAGTGGGGTTGCTTTTACTACGTTCTAGCTCAAGGGAGCGGCATATCAGTGGTGGCGAGTATACGAGTTGGGTAGCCCGGCCGATGCAACTTCAATTTCATGGGCTCAATTTTCAGAGATGTTCTTAAGAGAGTTTGTTCCCCAGACTCTTCTGGATGCATGGTGTATGGAGTTTGAGCAGTTGTGCCAGGGCACTATATCAGTGTCAGAGTATGCCGTTAGACTCAGTGATTTGTCCAGACATGCACCTGTTTTGGTTTCAACAGTTATAGAGCGAGTCTGCTGGTTCATTGAGGGGCTCAGTCATGGTATCTAAATCAGCATGGCTTGGGATTTGGTGACGGATGTTTTGTTCTAGCATGTGGTAGAGATTGTTCGCAGATTAAAGGGCATGCGGGATCAGGAGGGAGAGGTCAGGGAGGCTAAGAGGCCTCGTAGACCGGAGAGATCTACTGACCCCTATTTTTGAGGCAGGATACGGTATAGTAGAGGTTTTATGGGTCATCCAGTTTAGTTTGCACTTCAGGCTTCACAGGGTATTTTGGATGCCCATGGGTCCCAGAGTACCCGCACCGGACAGCTTCCACAGCTACGCCAGCGGAGAGGTTGCGTTGAGTGTGGAGATACCAGCCACATGGTGAGAGATTGTCGCAGACTCTGGAAATATGTGTCACAGCGGGGTATTCAGGCTATGAGTTTTGCTCCACTTGCAGATATCCTTGCACCGCCAGCTAGGGGTGGAGGACAGGCGGGTAGTGGGTGCCCTAGAGGGGGAGGCCTGACCCGTTGATAGGCTTTATATGATAGGGTTGAGACCGCTACACCATATAGTGTTGTTACAGGTATGGTTTCGATTTGTTATAGAGGAGCATCATTCGTTCTTTTATTCGATTTTGCTTATCGAGGTGAGACCTCTTATATTGTTTCACATAAGTTTCATGATTTTGTACTCTACTTATGTGTTTACCCCTGTTGGGAGATTCAATAGCGATAGCCCGTGTCCATCATTTTGTTTGTTCACTATTGAGAGTTATGAGACTAGAAGTGACTTTCTGTTACTCATTACAGTAGGTTTGGATGTGATTCCTAGATGGTTTGGTTACAAATTATGATTTAGATGCTCTATCGGTATGGGAAGTTTGTTATGTGTTGTGATTTTGTTTTGCAGAATTCAATTAGTAGGAGGTTTCGGTTGGTATGATGTGTATTCTACTTGTGATTCAGAGCTGAAGATGGGATCCTTGCATTTTCATGCTGTTTGATATGTTTGAATCGGGTTGCGTGCTGCTGTGGAGATATATTAGGATGAGATCCTTGTGATTAGTTCATATATGTTGATTTTCCTTGGTGGAATCGATTTGTAGTATGGTACTGATGCCTGTCGGGCTTGTTTGATAATTCTCTCATGTGTTTCTCCTTGCATATTTAGTCATATTCGCATTGTGCCTATTGGGTTTTAGCTTACGAGGTGTGTGCCCAGGTGGCATTAGATGTGACTGGTTGATT
>AWOL01S0220668.1:0-20852 GCA_000715115.1 Nicotiana otophora
CAAGTGGAATCAATCCAGCCTGAGCTAAGGTGCTGAACATACTCCGAAACTGGGCTTGAGTCTTCTGGAGGGCTGGTTCAGTAACAGGTACCTCAGGTTCCTGCCCTCCAACTGGAGCCACTGGAGGCTCGTGTGTAGCAGCTTGTGCGGGTGCTCTGGTTGCACCGCGTGGACGTCCTCGGCCTCTACCCTGGCCTCACCCTCTCCCAGCTTTAGTAGGGGACACGGGTACCTGGTCATCAGATCTACCTGTACGCGTCCTTACCATCTGTGAGAGAATATAATACAGAAGTTTAGAATTTCGAACTCAACAATTTCGCACGACAAGGAATCAAGAAGTGTAATATTTTCCTAACAGTTCCATAGCGTCCCGAAGATAAATATAGATGCCTCTGTACCGATCCGGGAGACTCTACTAGATACCAACTTGTCATGACCCAATTCTCCCTCCATAAGACATCGTGACGGCACATAGTCCCTACGACTAGGTCTGTGGACGCGGAACATGTACCTTGAAGTCTCCGTACAGTAGCAAGCACTCTCAGCTAATAGCGGGGTTGATAAGAAGCACCTGGACCTGCACACAAAACATGTACAGAAGAGTAGCATGAGTACAACACAATGTTAGCCAGTAAGTGTCAAGCCTAACCTCGGTCGAGTACTGACAAGGTAAGGTCAGGCTCACTGGTAAATAATAAATAATGCAGGAGAAAATACAGTATAATGAGAGACTACAATTTAACAAAAGGAAACACAACGAGACAATAGTACAACACATAGGGGTAAACAACAGGGGATCTCCCGAGAAACCGTATCGTAGTCCTAAAATAAATATAAAGGGAGAACTCCCGAGGTACCGCCTCGTAGTCTCAAAAGTAAATGTGTAGGAAGAACTCCCGAGAAACAGCCTCGTAGTCTCAAAAGTAGATGTGCAGGGAGAACTCCTGAGGAACCTCCTCGTAGTATCAAAAGTAAACACACAGCTCAAACCGCTAAATACAACAGTTAACAACAAGATTTCTATAGTTATACTAATTAAGAACAAGGGAAAGTAGGTAATCAACTAGGCAAGCTTTATAGAATTCAAATAAGCAGTTAAAGCACGTAGACATGCAATATTAGACTAAACAAGATAACTACACATATTAGAATATCTCAATTAAGAATTAAAACAGAATAATACTATTTAAACGGTATAACTCAAATTAAAGGAAAAACAGGTTGCTACTTAGTAAAATAAATTGGGTTTTACAACAAATAGCCCGAGTACGTACTCGTCACCTCATGTACACAGCACTCACATATCCTAAGGCAAATTTCCCCCACACAAGGTTAGGTAAGCCACTTACCTCGAACCAAGCTCAATCGATCGACAACAGTGCCTTTTCCATGAATATTTGACTCTGAATGGCCCAAATCTGGCCAAAATCAATTACATACCATAAATACAACTATAAGAAAATAATATAATTAATGAAATCAAAGCTAAAGCAAGAAATTAGAAATTGCCCCAAAAGCCTCCCTGGGCCCACATCTCGGAATCCGGTAAAACTCCCAAAAATATGAACACACATTCGCTCACGAGCCCGGTTATGTAATTTGTTTTGGAATCCGACCTCAATTTGAGGTCTAAATCCCCATTTTACAAAAATTTCTAATTCTACCCAAAACCCCCAATTTCCACCATGAAAACATAATATTTTTGGTTGAAATATTAGGAAATGTAGTGAAAGATTGAAAGAAACTAGCTTAGAATCACTTACCAATGATTTGGGGAAGAATGTCTCTTTGAAAAATTGCCTCCAGGGTTTCTTGTTTTGAAAATTTGAGAGAATGAACCAAAATTCCGTCTAAGTCCCATTTTGATCAGTTGCAGATGTCGCATTTAAGACCCGGGGTTCGCAAATGCGAAGACCTTCACACCTCTGCTTTCATCGCGTTATGCGATGACTTGTTCGTAAATGCAAACATTGATCTTCCGTATTTCCGACCAAATTCATCGCAAATGCGACCAAGCCAGCCCCAGCCCCACTTCACAAATGCGAACTCTGGCCTCCCCGCAATTGCGACCTCTTGATTGCAAATGCGAACTCATGCTGACCCAGATACTCTTCACAAATGTGAAGAATTGTCTCGCAAATACGAGCCTTTAATTATTGGGGAATGTTCGCAGATGCGAACACTGACCTCGCAATTGCGAGATCAGGCACCAGTAACCATAAATTGCAGAACTAGCTGAGTCTTCTAAGTCCAAACCACTCCGTAGCCTTTCTAAAACTCACCCGAACCCTCAGGGATCCAAACCAAACATGCACACAAGTCTAAAATCATTATACGAACTTGCTCGCGCGATCAAATTGCCAAAATAACACCTAGAACTATGAATTAGACACCAAATCAAATCAAATTAAAACTTTGAAACTTCTATTTTCACAAATCCGACGTTTGAATCACGTCAAACCAACTCCGTTCCTAACACAAATCTGGGTCCGTTTTCCCAAAATGTTGACCAAAGTCAACTCAAATGGATCTTAAGGCAAGGATTTAATATTTTCTCAGTTTTTAACATAAATACTTTTCGGAAAAACACCCGGACTGCACACGCAAATTGAGAAAAGATATAATGAGGTATTTAAGGCTTCAAAATGTATACTTAGGTTCTAAAATATAAGATGACCTATCGAGTCATCATAGTTTGGTAGTTTGTGTAATAATTCCCCTTGGGTTTTTATTTGTGTCGCGATTCTCTTATAAGGGTTTTGTTTGAACCGGATGTAGTTAGTTTTTTTTTTGTAGAGTAGGAGGAAACCTTGTGCTATGATTTGAATGAAAGGCAATATCTATTGGCTCTCTTATACCTTGAGAATAGTGAGTGCTTTAGTTGTGACGCTTAGGCTCAGTTTTTGACTCTTGCATAATTACCTTAAACTGTATGATCTTAACCTTGCTTGACTGCTTTGACTAGAGTATCTTGATGATCCAATATTGAGTGAGTTATGTTCCATGTGTGTTTGAGTTTTTGGTGTATTATGTGCATTGCATTTGATGTCTAGAACTTTTCCTTTGGGTTTGCAAAGAGAAATAGTAGTGTTGTTCAGTCTTGGAAGTGAGTTAGGCATTTCTTTGTTGAACCATGGCCGGTTTGATTACGGAGAAGTCAATAATCAAATAGTTATATGCGCTTACCCACCTAATTGTTATGTATCTTAGTTAACTCCTTTGAGACTGTAATCTTGTTTCTTTGGAAACCACATTACAAACCTTATCCATTTATTTTGAATTGACCTTCTATTTGAACATTTAACCTCTCGTGAGCACTTAAATTTGTTATGAATCTTTGTAAAAGTTAAAGTGTTGGGTGGTTAGTTTGGCTTTTGAGTGGAACTACTGAAATAAGGATAAAGGTGCATTGTATTGAAAAACAATTCAAGACACTTGAAGAGAGTAAGAAAAGAAAAAAATAATAAGTGTTTGATTGTGAAAACATTCCACGATAGTGGTAAATCGTGATGTGATTATGCTTAAAGAAGTTGGGAGTTAATGTAAATTGATGTGAAGGTGGAGTATTAGTTTGACATAAGTGTGGGGTTTTAACAATGAGATGTATGTATTAAAGTACTTAGGGAGGTGTAGTCACTCTTATATCTAAATGTATCCTGCCCGTCCCGCAGCCTGCATTACAACCAATTATAGTCCTACTTGATCCTTGACTGAATGACCTCGATTAGTTGAGTAGTACACTACGAGCAAGCCTATAGTTCATATTTTGTGGCATATGAATGTTATTTATGAGAGTGAGTGAATTATTTCTATATTGAATTCCTAATTGTTGTTAAATTTGATGGTGTGTGGAACTACTCTCTATTGTGGTGAGGGCACTTGATTCATGAAGGAAAGGTATGTCATTGACCTATGTGTTAGAGTAAGTGAGCGGGTTGTAAATAATGCGTGGTGCTTTCGAGTCAAATCTTGAGTCTTGGATGTTATGGTGTTGTGCTTAATCTATTTTAATTCTTCGTGGTGTGATGAGTTATGAGTGTTTCTAGATAAGGTTTTTGTTTATATAAAGTGTGTTTTGATTGCTCGAGGATGAGAAATGGTTTAAGTATGGGGTGTTGATGGTAGGCTATAATCTCATTTTTTAGTCGCTTATTACACTCCAATTTACTGCACTTTAATTGAGTTTGAGCTTTAATCGCTAGTGTTTTGCACTAATTATATATTTTATGCCTTGTAGGAGTGATTCCGACCTATGTAGATGTTATGGAATGAATTCGAGTGATTTGGAGCTTTGAAGTCTGATGAAAAGCCCAAGGGATTAAGCCGATATCACGTTCAGGGGTCGAGAACCACGTCGGGATAGCTAAAAAGCAAGAAACATCGGTACTCATAGAAAATCCCACAGCCGCGGCGCGTGGCTCGCCGTGGCTGCCCAATTTTCCTGAAGCCTATCAGAACAAGCTATTTGAAGTTTCCCACAATCGCCCCGCATGGCGTGTTGCCCCATGCGGCGCGCTTGTGTAGTTTTTACAGAGTTATTATCCCAGTTCGCACAGGAAAAGGTGTTTTCATCTGGGCCCAACCCTACTTAGTATAAATACATGTAATATGTTATTTTATGGACTTTTGACACATCTAAGACCTAAGGAGGCTAAGAAAGAGGTGGAGAAGCGAAAGCACAAAGAATTCATCATTCAATCCTCATTCAAGACAAGAGTTTGGATCATTTTATGTTTTTCTTTATATTTGTGATGAATTACTCCATATCTATGGAGTAGTTCCCTTTAGGGTTGGAATGATTTGGTGTCTTGATAATTGTTTATGGATATTAACTCTAGTTTTTATGCATCAAATCGTTTTGGGTGTTTTAATTATTGCATCTATATTCACAAGTTTATGTAATCGAGAGAGGGATAACTTGTGATATCTTTGCATTATCTTGTGGGTTGAGTTCATTAATTTGTCTCAATAATCAAAAGAGGCTAGTTGAATCATTGATTAAACCTAGTAAGGAGGATAATCGGAAGAGGTTCTCCTAAATACCAATCCACTACAAATTCTTGCATATCTTCACCGAGCTTAGATTGGTTCATATTGTGAGATTGAGACTTAATCGAGAGAGGAGTTTCTACTAAATATTTGAACTATTAATTGAGTGAATTCGGGGGACTCACTTGAAAATTAGAAGTGAATTAACTAGAGTTAAATCCCAGACATTTATCTTGCACCTATCCAATCAACCCCTATTTTCCCCTATTGATATCTTCCTTGCTTACTTTTAATCGATTGCCATTAGTCAATTAGCTCTAGATTCTTAGTTAATTTTAGTTTTAATTCACATAATTCTCAATTGTTGATCATCTTGGATAGCAATCTAGCTACAAACTGAAATAATATTATTTTACTCCAATCTCTGTGGATATGATATTATATTATACTATATTCGACTAGCGAGCATAATTTTGTGTTATGTTTTAAGCTCGTCAGTATTCAGATGGCTCCTTATGAGACTTTATATGGGAGACAATGTTGATCCCTAGTTGGGTGGTTTGAGCTGGGGGAGGCTAGGCTATTAGGCACGGATATGGTTCAGGATTCCTTAAAAAAGGTCAAGTTAATTAAGGATTGGCTTTGCACGGCACAGTCTAGACAAAAGCATTACGCCAATCGGAAGGTTCCTGATGTTGCATATGTGGATAGAGAGAAGGTATTCCTTCGAGTTTCATCCATTAAGGGTGTGATGAGGTTCGGGAAGAAGGGCAAGTCGAGCCCTCGGTATATTGTCCATTTTGAGGTTCTTGAGAGGATTGGAGAGGTGGCCTACAAGCTTGCATTGCCACCTAGTATATCGACTGTTCACCCAGTGTTTCATGTTTCCATGCTTTGGAAGTATTATGGTGATCCGTCTCATGTTTTGGACTTCAACACGGTTTAGTTAGATGGAGATTTGACTTATGATGTGAAGTCGGTAGCCATTTTGGATCAGCGGGTTCAAAAGTTGAGATCAAAGAATATAGCTTTAGTGTATGTCCAATGAAGAGGTCATCCAGTCAAGGAGGCTACTTGGGCAACCGAGTGGGAGATGTGGAGAAGCTATCCACACCTATTTCAGACTCTAGGTATGATTCTAGACTAGTTTGAGGATGGACATTTGTTTAAGATTAGGACAATGTAACGACCCGATCAATCATTTTGAGTATTGTAGCTCCGTTCCCACATTTATTGCTTATTTTATGTTCATTGTTGGTTATGTGACTTGTCAGGGTAGTTGGTTTGGTTCCAGGAATGTTTCAGAATAAATCGGGACACTGAGTCCCAAGGTCGGGAGTTTTAGTTGAAAAATTTTAAAAGGATATTGACTTATGAGTAAACGACTCCGGAATGGAGTTTTGATGGTTTTGATTGTTTTTTATGGTGATTTTACACTTAGGAGTATGTACGAATATTGATTTGGAGGTCCATAGGTTGTTTTGGCTTGAATTGGCAAAAGTTGGAAAGTTGTAGGTTTGGGAAGTTGAGAAGTTTGACATCAGACTTGACTTTGTTGATACTGGGCTCAGATTTTGGTTCCGGGAGTTAGAATAGGTCCATTGTATCATGACTTGTGTGCAAAATTTGAGGTCAATCGGACTTGATTTGGTATGTTTCGATATTTGTTTTGGATGTTGGAAGTTCAATAGTTCATTAGGCTGGAATCGGGGTGTGACTCATGTTTTCGATGTTGTTTGATGTGATTTGAGGCTTCGACTAAGCTTGTGGCGTGGTTTAGGAACTATTAGTATGTTTGGATGGGGTCCCGGGGGCCTTGGGTGTGATTCGGACCATCTTCGGCTCATTTTGGATTTGTTGGACTATTGTAATTGTTGTATCTAGATTCCTTATACGCGTTCGCGGGGGAGGGTTCGCAATCGGGAAGAGTATTGGGGTGAATGGTGAAAATCGTACTTCGGGTTCGCGAGAACTCGGACATGTTCGTGAAGCTTCTAGGAGTTATGCATCGCGAAAGCGTGTAGAAGGTCGTGTATGCGAAGAAGGGAGGTCAGGTTCAGGGCGGCAAGTAATTGTTTTATCACGATCGCGTGGTCAGAACCGCGATTGCTAAGCTATGGGGTCTTAGTCATCACCTTCGCGACTGGGATGTCACGTTCGCGTTAGAGGATTTGGCATCTGAGTATATTTGTGGTTTGCGAACACAAGGCAATTTCTGCGTTCGCGAAGAAGAGCAAATGGTCAGACTATTTAAAATCCCAAATCATTGGTTAGAGTATTATTTCAAATTTTGACTTGTGGAGCTCGGCTAGGGGGTGATATTTGTGAGGGATTTCACTATAAAACAAGTGGCAGGAAACTTTTGATCACTTTTGTCCTATAACATTGAATACCCATTGATTTCTACACCTAGATTATGTGTTTCTAAGGTGAAATCTGAGGGATTTTGGACTCGGTATTGGAGAGTAAGATTTGGGGGGTTTGAGATTCGATTAATGGTCGGAATTGGATGGTTTTGGTATGGTTTGACTCATTATTGAATGGGTGTTCGGATTTTGTAAATTTTGTTAGGTTCCGAGGCGTGGTCCCGGGGTTGACTTTTTGAATTTGGTTAAAGAACTTAGCTTTATCGTGTGGAATTGATTCACATAGCTTGCATTAAATATATTAAGTTATTTGTGAATAGATTCGAGTCGTTCGAAGGCCGATTCGTGAGGCAAGGGTTTGTTGGAGAATTGAGTTGCACACTTTGAGGTAAGAAACACTTCTAAACTTGGCACTGGGTATGAATCCCTGAATTCGTGTTATATGGTTGGTGTTGGGGTGACACACATGCTAGGTGACAGGCATGTGGGCATACACTGTGGTAATTATTACTCGGCTGACTTTGTAGTACTGTGTAGTTATCTAGTCTTGCTTATATCCATGCAATTCCTACGTGTTAGAGTTATTGAGTTGTGATCCATGTTAGAAATTATGTTTAGGCTATGTGCTTATTCTGTCGAGATCCACTGATGTCATTTCTTCTGTTGAGTTATTTGCTTATGTTGCAATTATGTACTAAGCCATATTTTTTAATTTGTATATCATATCTCAGTCTTTTTTATCATTTACTGTTACATCATGTTATCATTGTTTGGGCTGAGTGGTGTGAGATTTATGAGTCCGTGAGACTAGAGAGATTGATGACTGAGTTGGGGCCTGGGAGCCGAATTGTGAGTGATATTGGGGATCGGGCTGCAACCCACAGCAGGCCCTATTGGCTTATTTATTAGTATTGGATCGGGCTGCATACCGTAGCATGCCATATTGGCTTTATATTAGCGCTTGGGCAGGATCCGCCCTTCCAAAGTCAGACATACCAGCAGTTAGCACAGGCACCCTTGCAATGCTGAGTGATTGTGTGTGATAAGTGGGAGTTTGAGACAGACAAATTGAGTGCTCTGAGAGTGTGAGTACTTGGGATTATCACTATGATGCACTACATTTGACACGCATATTCGATATGTAGGCATAGATATGTAACTTTCCTCATGCTAGTTGTACTTGGCATATTTTATCAGGGTTGAGCTTAAATTGTTGAACTTGAAAGCATGCCTATATTTTTGTAGTATGTGCAAGCTAAATATGGATGTTCTGTGAGTTATTACTGTCATTCTTGTTATATATGTGATGTCATTATTTTTATTCGGACTGTATCTTTTTGAGCTCGTCACTACTTTCAGCTCAAGGTTAATCTTGTTACTTATTGAGTACATTGGTCGGTTGTACTCATACTACACTTTGCACTTCGTGTGCAGATCCATGTACATCTGGATGCGGTGGTTGCTACAGTGGTAATAGTACCTATTCGGAGACCTCGAGGTAGCTGCTATGACGCCCACAGACCTTGACACTCCTTCCTTTCATTTTATTTCAGTAATGTTCTATTTTCTCAGACAGTTGTACTAGAGTTTTTGACTATGTTGACATTGGTAGCTTATGTACTCGATGACACTAGGATTTTGGGAGTTGTTGTAGTTGAGTTCCAGTTGTTTTTATCAGTTATTTATGAGACTTTCCACTGTTGAACTTATTAAACCATTTTTTTAACTTTATGCGTAGTTGTTATGTGATTGTTGACTTGTCTAGAAATGTGTTAGGAGTCATCACGACAAGTTGGGATTTTGGGTCGTGACAGTAGTGTATTATGTATATGTAGGTGTATATAAAAAACATACGTGTACATGATTTTAAGTGAAAACTAAATGCAAAATAGAAAGAAAATATGTGGTCAAAATCAAAAGGTGGCATGTCACATCAATTGTCGAGTCACGTCAAATGTCTTGTCATGTTAATGTCATATCACGTAAATGTCTAGTCACCTCAAATGTCTTGTCACATCAGATATTTACGGGACGTTGAATTTGACAGGACTTGATGTGTATTTTAAAGTAAATGCTACTGACTTCCATGTAATTAAATAGACTGCGCTATAAATTAGAAAATAATAATTTAATTGGAAAATCCTGTAGTATTTATTTAACATGTAACTACTAAAATGTGTTGTATTAATTATTATTTTATTTTTTTGAAATGACAATAAATTGATAGAATATCCTAATATTCGAAAAATATGACATAATCAATAAATCGTTTTAATTAATGTTTTAGAAAATGCACAAAAGTTGTAGTATTTAACTAATTTAAATAAAATGATAAAAATCCTATATTTTGTGAAAATAGGAGTAATTATCAATAAATTACATTAAAGCCAAATAATGTGCAAAAATCATATTTTTATTATTTTTTACTAGGAAGCCTGCGGAAGTTAATTTTAAAACACGGAGGGTAAAAATTGAGTGTCAACAATCTCATGTACTCAATAAGTGACAAACCTAACCTTAGGTTGAAAGTAGTGATGAGCTCGGAAGACGGTCAGAGTCTAACATCAATAGCCAATGACAATTCATAATAATATAAAATAGATAGCAATAGAGAAAGCTTACAAGATACCATGCTCGGCTCGTTCATAATTACGGGAGAGTAAACATGCTTTTCAAGTATAACAGTTAAAGTTCAAATCTTTCCCTAAATCAATTAAACATCAGTCGATCAAAAGAACTGTGTTTTTTCCTATTACAAAGAACTGAGTATATCAGATAAGCCATTTTTGTTTATCAATTATCATGCGAAAAATACATCTCTATGCATACATGGAAAGTATACATGTCAAGTTATCACGACACCAAATTCCAGCCTTAGGCTGTCGTGATAGAACCTAGTCTCTAACACTAGGCAAGCCTAATGAGCAAGATAAAAAGAGAGAAAGTAACGATTAAAAATAAGATATAACCTGATAAGTCTCGTAAGAATCTCAATACTAAACCACAATACAATATCTCCCAAAACCGGGTGAGACTAAGTCATAAGCTCTATACAAAAGTACTAAAATCTTAATATACATCACCGTCTGAGTAAAGGATAAACAATAATAAGAGGTAGGAGAAGGTGACTCTGAGGTCTCCGGAAGTCGAGCATGTATACCTTGAAGTCTCCAAACGGGCAGATGTACCTGGATCTGCACAAAAAAGTACAGAATAAGTATCAATCCTAGCATCGGTAGAGTAGTGATGAAGCCAGGTCAAGTTACCTACTAGGATAAGATAAACGGAAAAAAATATAATAAAGACAATTAACGGAAAGCGGAGAAATGAATAATAACAAGCAATTTAATAACATAAGCTAATGACAAAATTTTAAGCAAAAAGGCAACAAGAATGTAACACATGATGAGAAATGCAAGTAATCAAATACGGACAAAACAGTCAAGACAAGGAAGAAAACAACAAGAACTATTCAATTAATAACCCTTTCAATATGGAATGTACAACAAGAATCACAACCGATGTACCGCCTCGTTTTCACATTCACATTCACATCTCAAATCATAATCTTTCCTTATATCACCGCATGAGCCTTACATTTAGTTTTAAAATATATTTTTCCCAAAATAGCTACACACATTTTTGCCCACCTTATCTCATTACGTGGCTTCAAGTAATTCCCTAACTAGCAACACGCGTATCAAGTCCACCTTATCTCACTGCATGCTTATCAACCCTATCCTTATATCACGGCATGCGTATCAATATCACAACACAATAACAACTCACACCACAAGTTCCCATATCCCACAACTTGCCAAAATCAACAATACCAAATGTTTCCACAACAAATAGCCCATTGCCCAACCACAATATGTACAAAAATCTCAATAATAACATAATGAATGAGAAATACTCAACAAGGAAAGATATTTCAAAAGTCAACAACTTCGACCTCAATGTGATAATAGCTTTCACCACGTCAACGTCAATAACCCAACAAGAAGATAATTCCCACGAGATAACAACTTCATGTAAGAGTAATGCAACAATAAAGAGGTAACAAGACAATAATTAAGGTACAACTTCAACTAAAGCATATGAGAACAAATATAACAAGTAAGAGGTAGAACAACTACTAACAACGTCAAATAAAGCATGTAAGAGTATAATAACACATATAAGAGTAGATTTAACAATGAAAGATATAACATATTGTGACAATTCAATTAAAGGCATGGAAAGAGTCTAAATAACCTAAACCGGTCAAATACC
Source organism: Nicotiana otophora (assembly GCA_000715115.1). Taxonomy (NCBI): domain Eukaryota; kingdom Viridiplantae; phylum Streptophyta; class Magnoliopsida; order Solanales; family Solanaceae; genus Nicotiana; species Nicotiana otophora. Next base: position 11,631 of record AWOL01S0220668.1, read on the forward strand.
GCATAATAGCCAGTATACACACTCGTCACCTCGTGTGCACGTCTTCTACATAACACAAATAGCACAATCAACCCTCGAAACTAGTTAAGGGGTAGTTCCCCCACATAAAGTTAGGCAAGATACTTACCTCAACTAGGCCAAATCAACCCTCAAAAATAGTTTTTCCCCTAAACGTTGCCTCCACACAGCTCAAATCTAACCAAAAATGACTTGATAACATCAAACAGTATAAGAGAAACTAATTACAATAGATAAAGCTATGATCTTTACACATTTTCCAAAACGTCAACAAACGTCAACCCAGGGCTCACCCAACCAATACGCGGGTCCAAGGGTAGATTCCAACTACCCATAATCCCCCGAGTCCATATATGTGTTTTGTTTTAAAATCCAAGTCCAAATCGACTCTCAAAACCCAAATCTTCATTTTTCAAAACATTGACAAAAATCCCTAAATTTTCCTCATTGATTCTCATACATGTGATGTTAAATTCTAAGATACAATTATGAAATATAGTTGGAAATTGATTATAATCACTTATTCAAAGTTTGTAGATGAAAATCCCCTTTCCAAATCGCCTCCTACCGAGTCTAGGGTTCTATAATATGAGAAATGTGATTAAATCCCAACTTTTCATCCCTTATATTCAGTTGCAGGTGTCGCAATTGCAACACAAGGTTCGAAATTGCGAACTCTCGCAATTGCAGCTACTGACCAACCTAAGAAGAACTCGCAAATGCGGAATTGACTTCACGTTTGTGATGCATGCCCCCATCGCAAATGCGACACTTTGGTCACAAATACAAGCCTACCCCATTCCTGACATTCTTCACAAATAAGATCCACGCATCGCAATTGAGACGCCTGAGGCCCCCTGTTAGGATCGCAATTGCGATGATGGTGTTCGTAATTGCAACACTTGAGGCATCAGCACACCAGTAGTCCTATTTTAGTTCAAAACCATTCCGTAGCACGTCTGAAAATCACCCGAGCCCCTGGGGCTCCAAACCAAAGATCCACATGAGTCTAAAAACATCATACGAACTCGTATGCGCCATCAAAACACAAAAATAACATATAGAACTATGAATTGGACATTAAAATGCAAGAACTTCAAAAAACAGTTCAAGAACTTCTAGAATTACAGCCAAGCATCTGAACCTATCAAACCAACTCCGATTGATACCAAATTTTGCAGACGAGTTCTAAATAGCATAACGGACCTATTCTAAGTCCCTAAACCAAATTACTAAACTGATAGCCAAAAGTCAACCTACGGTCAAACTTCTAAACCCCAAATTTCTAATTTTCGGCAAAACAATACAAATCAACCTACGGACCTTCGAATTTGATTTCGGGAATACGCCCAAGTCCAAAATAATGATACGAACCTATCAGAGCCATCAAAACACTGTTCCGGGGTCATTTTAACAAAAGTCAAACATTGGTCAATATTTCTAACTTAGGCTTCTAGGCCAAGAATCAAAGGGCCTAAATCAACCTGTAATCTTCTCGGAACGAAACTAACCATCCCCGCAAGTAATAAGACCACAAATGCACATGTGTGTGGCATCAAAAGAGTAAATGGGGCGTAATTATACAAAATGACTGGTCGGGTCATTACAGAAGTAACCAAATGTCATGTCACAGTCTAGCAAGAGGAAAGTATATCTCTATGCCTACATGTCAAGTAATCAAATATCATATCACTGTCTAGCATGAGAAGGTACATCTCTATGCCTGGATGCCAAAGATACATGTCAAGTAATCAAATGTCGTGTCACAATCTAGCATAATGAAAGTATATCTCTCTGCCAATATGTCAAGTATACATTACATGAAATCAATCTTCAAAGTAGAATGATTAAGTACACACAATCTTAGCATACTCTAGGTTCTATGCTCAAATTCCCCAAAACATATCATCGTGGACCCATCAAATAATCACATTTAGCATTGTACGGGTACCTGGCATAACTGCCCATCATCGAGCATGTGTGTATAACTTTATGTCTGCGCCCACTACTGGTATATCAGTCTCTAGATGGCTGGGTCCTACCCAAGCGTTAATCATGATCACTTAGACCAATAGTGGGGCCTGATGCACGTGTAGCCTCAAATTAGTATAGCTTAGCCTAATGTGAGGCCTGGCATACGCGTCACCTCAATATCAATATAACTGTTGCAGCATGCAATCCAATACAAATATCCATATCAATACGGGTCTATGGCCCATATCAGTCAACAATCTGCTCAAGTCTCAATATGCAGACATCTCACAGACACACAATTGAATTATATAACACAGTATATCTCAAATACAGTTCAAACTCGTGTCACGTACAAGGACACCAATAACATGTGAGATAGCACATCTAAAATGCATAGAGACTGAGATATAACATGTGGATGTATCTATCATGACTGTACAGTATGACTACGGCTAAGGCAAATTGCTCAACATGGCAAAAATAGCCCTATCATGTCTCAAACAATTGAACAATTAGCCTAGGCATGATTTCTAGCATGAACAATATCACACATAGTCCCACAAGTAGCCTACAATATTTTCTAATTAAATATTTATTTTCTAATTTATAGTACAGTCTTCTAATTACACGGAAGCCATTAGAATATAATTCAAAAATAAGGATCAGACCCAGTCAAACATAATGTTCTGTCAACATCCAATGTGACAAGGCATTGCGACATCACAAGATATCTTGTGAAAAGTCACTTGATGTGACATGGCATATGATGCGACTTGACAAGTGATGTGACATGACTTTCTTTAATTTTTGGCCACATATTTTACTTTTGATTATTCATTTATTTTGTAGTTTAAATTGGATCCACATAATTTAACCCCATACAAAAAATATCTACACACTACCCCTTCCCCATTAGATTATTAAAAGGGAAAAACCCTAAAACGCTCTCATTCTCACAATACACTCCCCCCCCCTTAATTTTTATCAGTGTAACAAACCGGCCAGTTGTTTCAAGAGTTGTAGCCCTGTTCCCCCATTTACTGCTTATTTTATGCCCTACAGTTGTTATGTGACTTGTCCGGGTAGTCGGTTCGGGTCCGGAGAGAATGAATTGAGACACTTTGTCTCAAAATGGAAGCTTAAGTTGAAAAGGTTAAACAGATGTTGACTTCTATGTAAATGACTCCGGAATAAATTTTTAATTGTTCTATTAGCTGTATTGGGTGATTTTGGACTTAGGAGCGTGTCTGGATTGGGATTTGGAGGTCTATAGTTGAATTAGGCATGAAATGGTGAAAGTTGGATATTTGGAAGTTTGATCGATAGTGGAATTTATGGTTACCGGGCTTGGACTAGAGTTTCGGGAGTTGGAATAGGTCCGTGGTGTAATCTGTGACTTGTGTGCAAAATTTGAGTTCAATTGGACATGATTTGATAGGTTTCAGCGTCGTTTGTAGAAGTTGGAATTTCCTTAGTTTCTATAGGCTTGAATTAGGGTGCGATTCATTTTTTTATTTTTTTTTTATGTGAATTGAGGGCTCGACTAAGTTTGTATCATATTTTAGGACTTGTTGTTGTGTTTGGTTGAGGTCCCGGGGGCCTCGGGTTGATTTCGGATGGTAAACGAATCAAAAATGAGACTTAGTACATTGCTGAAGCTGGGACTTTTATGGTGTGATCGCACTTGCGAGGGATTGGCCGCAGGTGCGATGTCGCAAGTGCAGCTGGAGTGGCGCAAAAGTAGAAAGGAGAGAGTGGGGCAGTTGCCATAGGTGCGAGGGAAATTCCCCACCTGCGTGATCGTAGATGCGGAAGAGGGGTCGCAGAAGCACAGGTGTCCGAAAAAGCAGACTGGTTCTCGCAGAAGCGTGTCCGCAAAAGCGGAAGAACGATCGCATAAGCGGAGGTAGTGGAGCCTTGGCCGGACCGTATAAGTGGTGGATTTTTCACAGTAGCGAAACCGCAGATGCGGATAAGTTCCCGTAGGAGTGAAAAGGCTGGACAGAACTTAAATTCAAGGGTCCGCGATTTTTCTTTATTTTTAACATTTCAAACTCGGTCTAAGGCGATTTTTGAGAGGCTTTGCAGGGGGTTTCTTGTGGTAAGTCACTTGTATTCATTTTTAATCAATAATCCTGTTTCCCCATTGAATTTCTCACCTAGTTTATGTGTATTAAAGGTGGAATTTGGGAATTTTAGGCTAGGGATTTGGAGAGTTTGATTTGGGTGACGATTTGCTGTCGGATTTTGGTAAATTAGGTATGGTTTGACTAATAGTTGAAGGGTATTTCGGGTTTTGTGACTTTTATCGGATTCTGAGACGTGGTCCCGGGGGCCGGCTTTTGAGTCGACTTTTAACTTTTGATTAATAACTTAATCTTTTTCTTATGGAATTAAATCCTTTAGCTCATGTTGATTGTATCGAACTGTTTGTAGCTAGATTCGAGGAATTTGGAGGAAGATTCACGAGGCAAGTGCGTGTTAGAGTAGGATTTGCACGGTTTGAGGTCAGTAACAGTTCTAAATATAATCCTGAGGGTGTGAGACCCTGTATTCTATGTCATGTGATTGGTTTTGAGGTAACGCACATGCTAGGTGACGGGCGTGTGGGGGTGCATCATAGGAATGGTGACTTGGTCCATTTCTTAGGAACTGTGTAGTTGAATAATCTGTTGTTATCCATATATTCTCCATGTGTTATAGAAATTGAACTGCAAACCATGTTAGAAATCATGTTTAGACTATGGGTTGGCACTGCAGGGACCCACAGAGGTTGTGACATGTTGAATTATTTGCTAAATTGTTGTTTTATACTCAATCACAGTTTTACTTGCATATTACATCTCAGCCTCTATTGTTCATTATTGATACATTATATCATTATTGTTTGGGCTGATAATCATGATTACTGAGAACCCTCGAGAATGGAGAGGTTGATGACTGAGTTAGGCCGAGGGCCTAATTGTGAGAATATTTATGGGATCGAGCTGCACGTTGCAACATGTGTTGTTGATTTATGACATGACTACTTGTTATAGTGCTTGGGCTGAAGGAGCCCCTCCGGAGTCTGTACACACCTCCAGGTACCTACTGAGTGCGAGTGTCGAGTGCCGGGTGTCGAGCGCGAGTGCCGAACGACTGGGAGAAATGAGAGAATGTGAGGAAAAGAGTGACTATGAGGTTGGAGTGAATGGGAGGACTGAGTGACTGTTGCTCTGAGATTACACACTTGATTTCATTACTGTTAACTTCAGCTGGCATATATCACTGTCATGTAATTTCTGAGAGATATTATATCCTGTTTCAATTGAACATGACATGAATTAATTATTTTAGCCTTAATAGTCGAATTTGAAAGCATGCCTATCTTTGTATGTAGTAATTTCTGTAATTGAGCTATATTCGTGAAGCTCGTCACTACTTTCAGTCCATTATTTAGTCTTGTTACTTACTGAGTCGGTTGTACTCACGCTGCACCCTACACTTCGTGTGCAGATCCATGTGCTTCTGGTCATAGTGGGTGTTCATTTCCCTATGCAGCTTGATTGTTGGAGATTCCAAGGTAGTTGCCTGCCGTTCACAGACATTGTCTCTCCTTCCCTATCTTTCCGCTTTATGTATTTAGTTTTAATCTTTCATAGTCATTACTTCTAGACTTGTGTTGTATAGATGCTCATGTACTCAGTGACACCCCGATTTGGGAACTTCCGTGTCGAGTTTTGATTTTTATCCAAATTATGAGAGCTTTAGTTATTTAAACTATTTAGATCATTTTCATTTAAAAGTGTTGGGATATTTTGAAATGTTGGCTTGCCTAGTACCACGTTAGGCTCCATCACAACATGCTAGTTTTGGGTCGTGACAATAAAATATCTCTCTCTCTTTCACCAGAGAGACATTTAAGCCGTCACTCACCTCTTCCTCTCTCTCAGGCGCTTCTGCCTGCGTCCATGGCCCGCCTGAGCTCGGCCAAATCCGGCCACCACTGACATTCGTTCCTCCCGCTTCTATTTTCCTGCTTCTCTCGTCCCCTTTCTCTGCTCGCTGCGTATCTGTTTCTCTTCCATCTTCGCCACCCGCCGGAGTTGGTCGAGGGCAATGGCTAGGCGACCGTGTTGATCATTGTTTAATAATTTTCGTTCTACTATTGTCACTCTCGGCTAATAAATTTGGATCTAACCGGAAATGGCTTTTCCGGCGACTTCCTCTAATTTATGTTTTGCCTGTTAATGATAAACTTTTATGCGTTATTTGATACATTATTTTTTGCCTAATGTTTTCCTATGTTCTTGTCGTTTCTCCTCTCCCCGACATCGTATCAGCCCAGATTCGTGTTTTTCGGTGACTCTCTAGTTTTTTCTCGATATTTGTTTTGTAATGACCCGGTCTATTTTTAGCATTGGCACTTCGCTAGATGGTGTGAGGGAATGAGTAGCTCTGTATGATATATTATCACTTGTGTGTATCATCGGTTTTGGTTCTCAGATGATTCAGAATAAGTTTGGAAGGATGAATTTCATGTTTGAAGCTTTAAGTTGGAAGAGGTGACCAAGTTTGACTTTTGAGTATTTGAACTCGGATCGATGTTTTGATGGTTCTGTTAGGTCCGGATGGTGATTTTGGACTTGGCATATGCCCAGATTCGCATTTGGATGTTTCTAGAAGGTTTCGGCACTATTTGGCGAAAGTTGGCAATTTGAAGGTTTGTAATGTTCATAAGTTTGACCGGGAGTTGGCTTTGATGATATCGGGTTCGAATTGTTGTTTCGAGAGTTGGAATAGGTTCGTTATGTCATTTGGAACTTGTATGCAAAATTTGGATTCATTCCAGATTGGTTAGGCTTGAATTATATTCTTTGTTCGAAGTTAAAAGTTAATAAACTCAAGATATTGATCTTGATTGATGATTCGTGGTTTTGATGTTAATATGTGTGATTGGAGACATCGAGTAGGTCCGTAATACGTTTTGAGACTTGTTGGTATGTTTGGACGGGGTCCCGAGGGGCTCGGGTGAGTTTCGGGGTGGTTTCAGACCATTTCTAAGTCACTTTTAGTTGTTAGTTTTATGGCTACAACATTGTGCATCGCGATCGCGGACATTGGGTCGCGTTCGCGATGAGTAAAATGGAAAAACGGCACATGTTAGTCGCGTTCGCGAAGAAGAAATTCTGTTGTCACTAAGCTAAATTTGGAAGCTTATATCTTGCAATCTATGTAGAATTTGTAGATGGTCCAAAAACAAAAGTTGTAGCCCTTGGTGTCTAGTTTGCATAAAAGTAAACCACTTTTCTTTTGGAGTTTTGTACAAAATATTATAGCCATTATTCTAGAGGCTATCTGGAAGAGTTGGGCAAGCTTGTAAAATCTATTCAACGCGATCGCGGGTGAATGTTCGCGATCGCTAAGGGTAAAAGTTGAGCTTGAATATTTTTGAATCACGATCGCGAAGAGGGACCCCCGCCAATGCATTAAAACATCAAATTTCGGAATTTTGAGTTCATTTTAGCATATTTGGAGCTATGGAGCTCGGATTAAGGCGATTTGTTTTAGGCAATGTTTACCACATGGATGGGGTAAGTGTTTTATTCTCGTTATTGATTTTATTCCATGATTCAATCTTCGTTTTTGTTATTTTATTGATGATTTCAAAGAGAAATTGGGGGGTTTTGTCTAAAATTTCATAAAGTAAATTTTGGAGTTTTGAACATCGATTCGGAGTCGAATTTGAGTAAAATTAGTATGGTTGGACTCGTAATTGAAGGATTTTGTGAGTTTTATCGGGGCTGCTAGCCCAAGTTTGACTTTTTGGTTGAGTTTGAGTAAAAGTGTAAAAATTCGACCTTTATCATTTGGGATTGTTTTCTTAGGCATTATTTGATGTTTTGGAGATGCTTTTGGCTAGTTCGAGCCGTTCGGAGGTGGAAACGCACGGGATGGCATTTCTAGAGTGTCGTTTGGCTTGCTCGATATTTGTCTTGGCTTATTTGAGGTAAGTATCTTATTTAAACTTTATTGAGGCACTAGTTGCCTGAATTATTTGTGATAGCTATATGCTATGGGTGCGTGCATGCGTGGAGTTTGGACCCATGTGCAGACATCGCGGGTATTTATCCATGCTCGGGTTGCGTTTTGGCTATGATAAGCCTAGAATTGACATTTAAGCTTTAAATATGATGTTTCTCATATTTGTAACATGGTGTGAACTATTTGAGTCGTGTTTGAGGCTACATAGAAGTTTAATCCCTGAATGAACTTGATAAATGCTATTATGTGATGAAATTGCTGATTTAAGCTATGATAGCACACTCTGTACATGCCTACACATTAGCATGTCATTTATACTAGTACAGGAACATGATATTTGTTATTCGTTCATCACATTCATGTATTCTTGTTTATTTGCTCCCGTGGGACATGATTGTACTGGATGCCTGTGACCACGGCGAGCGGATTATGTTGTTATGCCTGTGCGCATGCTGGGCGAATTATGATATTGTGTCTGTGACCATGCTGGGTGGATTGTGTTGTTATGCTTGTGACCATGCCGGACAGATTATGATATTGTGCACGTGACTACGCCAAGCGAATTGATATTATTAGCACATTAGTTGTCCGTGTAGCATGTGAGTTATCTGTGCGGATCCAGATATTGATATTATATCATATGAGTTGACCCTGAAGAATGGGAGTTGTCAGTGCAGTTGATATTATTAGCACGTGAGTTGTCCGTAAAACTTGTGGATACGGATCCATCACCTTAGGGTCACCCTTTCATGTTTATCTCTTGATGGTGTACACGCCGATTGCGAAAAATCGACAGGTTTCTGGTTGATGTGAGCTCTGGGAGAGCTGGTTACTGTTATTAGATCGGATTGCGTGCCACAACGGAATGATATTTGGTTATTGTATTTCATCTTTACTTGAAATTTCCTCCACTGTTTACCTGATTTTACTTGTATATCTTCCTTATATGTTGGATTGTTGACTGAGCAAGACAATTTAAAACAAAGAATTATGAGCNAATTGATATTATTAGCACATTAGTTGTCCGTGTAGCATGTGAGTTATCTGTGCGGATCCAGATATTGATATTATATCATATGAGTTGACCCTGAAGAATGGGAGTTGTCAGTGCAGTTGATATTATTAGCACGTGAGTTGTCCGTAAAACTTGTGGATACGGATCCATCACCTTAGGGTCACCCTTTCATGTTTATCTCTTGATGGTGT
>AWOL01S0220708.1:0-12249 GCA_000715115.1 Nicotiana otophora
ACATAAACATAATTAGGTATATATAAAGAGATAAATTAAAAGAGTTAAATAATAAAAATAATATTAAAATAATCATGAATAGTAATGGAGGAGATGAATAGTGTCACCCCATATTTGAAGTAACACTATTCATCCCTCATTTTAGAGGCAAAAATGGGAGAGCATTGGAGCTCCATTATGACAAAAATTATCCCATTATGGAGAAATGGGGGAGGGTTGGAGACGCTCTTAGTGTTTGACCAAAAAATATAGATCTTGGTTCAAATAATTAAATTGATATAAATAATAGTTAATCTTAGCTAACGATAATATCCTTAGGTGGGGTTTTCAAAGAAGCAATAAATACTGTGCAAGTACGGTCAGACAGTGGCAGTAATATGTAATGAAGATTCCACAAATCAGAAATAACAATGTAGCATTTAATAATAATAAACAGCAATAAATGACATTTAAGTAAATAAAATGAATGTGTCACCCAAGAAAGGATGGAATGAGGAAATGTTCTTTTAACAATGATAAATGATAGACAATCACTTGAATATTTGAGTTATTCTCGGATCTAGTGAAAAAGTGTAGACAAGAATCTTAGTGAAAAGATGATGCTTGTATCTTAGCAAATGAGATCCGATTTTCTTTCTCAAGTCAAAGTGTGTTTTTTACAAATGAATATCACATGTCCTCTATCATTGTCTCTTTTTCTATTTATATGGGATCATGTTCCTTAGAAACCTTAATAGTATAAGCGTAGAGAATATCTGCTAGAATATTCTCTTAAATATTCTATCTTGAAAACTAGTCGTTACAGCTCTGTCAACGGTACTCGACCCTGACCTCGACACTTGTTGACACCTCTACTATGGCTCTCATTGACTCTTCGATCACAGACTTCGCTGCTTCTTGGGCCATTTTGACAAACGACGACTTGTGAACTCTTCTCTTTGTACTATCTTGGCTTAAACATTCTAAAGACAGATTTTGACCCATACAGTTAGTCCCTCCGCTTATTGAGGCCGGATTCAGGCGGGTTCGATGAGCGGATCTTGTTCGTTGTGGTCGAAACAATCGAGCAAGCTATGCAGGTCGTGATGGTTACGTCGAATTGGCAACGTGGCCCTACGTGGGCCATTCATTTCAAACGCTTCGATTTTTCCGGGCGATTTGTTAGAGTCATGCTGTACACAAGTTAGGATAATGTCATGATATCATGCATCATTATGACGCATATTCCCGATGCGTTGCTTTATTTCACGTGTGACCTCTAATTGAACCCGCCGCTTTGGTTCCGGTGCCAGTAATGATGAACCGGTTTCAGTCCTGGTGCCAAGACCCTTATAAATAGAGGTATTTGGCTGCGATTTTGAGGTTTAGGTTTTCTGTTGTTTCAAAATCTTATATTACTCTCTTGCTCTTTTCTCGCTTCGAATCTCTCTTCTCTGTTCCAGTGATTTGTAATGCTCTTAGTTCTTCCTCGTTTGATACCTCCCTTTCTTTTATCAAAATATGTCTAACATGCCTTCTGAGTCTGGTGAGGGAAGAAATGAGATCCTTTTGGCAATGGTGTTTCCCCTTCACGAGGAGAATGTTCCTGCCGCCGTCTAGGACGGAGCCTTTCCGTTGGTGGAGGAGATAATTCCTCGCAACCCCGATTCCAGATCCGATTTCACCAAATTACCTGAAGTTGATGATGGAGCCTTTCGGTTAGTGATGACGGTGAATGAGTTAGAAGAGCTTAAGGCTAAGTTCGGCCTTCCCAATCATGTTAAATTAATCCCGGATGGGTGGGACACGGTGCAGGTCTACTGTCCTGGGTACTGCACCTTCTATGCCTACCCCTTCCAAGTCGGCTACACTCTTCCCTCCTTCCGCTGGCGGAAGAATTCTGTCGTTATTACGATGTTTTCCCAGCTCAGTTCGCGCCGTACATTTACAAACTTATAAGGATGCTCACCAAATTTGTCGAGCTAGCCGAGGTCGAACTCACACTTTGGCATTTAATACATCTGTTCGCCCCTAGCATTTATAGGGGACGATGTTGAATCTTCACCACCGAGGAGGAAAGTGTTTGGTGATGAAGATGGATGACAAAGCTAACCGCCAATTCAGGTTCAACTTCTTCTTCGTCAGAACCGAGGACGTGGTGGACAACGTCGATGGTTTTCCTGAGGCTTGGAATTGTGCTCGTAAGTACCTAATTTCCTTGTTTGTAGGTATCTGATTTTTCTTCCGTGCTTGTTCGTAGGCTTTGACCTCTTATCATTTTCTTGTGTAGCCGAAACCTCGCCTCTTCCTTTCGTTGAAGACATTTCTGACTAGGTTGGTCGGCTCCTCCCTCACATGGTAGGGATCCATGAGTGGTCAGGTTTCTTTAAGAAGTTTGGGCTTGCTCTCCCTTCGACTGGTAAGTTCCTTTTATCACCGGTGTCTTAGTACTTTTTCTTTTTGTTTACCTTTTCTGATCTTTCCCCTTCCCTGTGTTTTTCCTAGCTTCGTCCAGGGGATCTTCGAAGAGGTTGAAAGCTCTCGCGTCCTTGTTCCGAAAGAGGAAAGCCACTATATCTTCGGCTCCCGCCCTTTCTTCGACCGTGGCTGCTTCTGTTTGTGCCCTGGTTCCTTCTTCAACTGCGGCTGCTTCTATTCGTGCGCCGGTCCCTCCAGTGACTGCGTCCGAATCTATCCCTTCTTCGGCCGTGAAGACTTCGGTCGCGGAAATCTTGGCTCCTCCCTTGTACCATCTTATCGATGAGGAAGAAGAGACTTTGCCTGGTGATGGGGATCTAATGCCTCGTAAGAGGAAGGCCGTGGATGTTGTGGGGGAGAGGTCGACAGCCACCGATGCGAGAGACTGCGGCCTTTTCCTTCTGGAGACAGCCACAGTGAATATCAGGGAGAGCCTAGAGGCTAGTCTCGATACCATTTGTTTGGAGGATACGGATATACGACCTGAGGGGGCTGCGATTGAAGGCGTGGCGGGTTGTGATGGCCCTCCTCTTCCAAGACACGACGAGGTCTCGTCTTCNGCGCCGGTCCCTCCAGTGACTGCGTCCGAATCTATCCCTTCTTCGGCCGTGAAGACTTCGGTCGCGGAAATCTTGGCTCCTCCCTTGTACCATCTTATCGATGAGGAAGAAGAGACTTTGCCTGGTGATGGGGATCTAATGCCTCGTAAGAGGAAGGCCGTGGATGTTGTGGGGGAGAGGTCGACAGCCACCGATGCGAGAGACTGCGGCCTTTTCCTTCTGGAGACAGCCACAGTGAATATCAGGGAGAGCCTAGAGGCTAGTCTCGATACCATTTGTTTGGAGGATACGGATATACGACCTGAGGGGGCTGCGATTGAAGGCGTGGCGGGTCGTGATGGCCCTCCTCTTCCAAGACACGATGAGGTCTCGTCTTCCGGTGTTGCGGCGGACGTACCTCCTTCAACTGATAATAGAAGTAAGGTTGTTGCCGAGAAGGATGTCAGATCTGATTCCGACATGGATGTAGATGAGCTGATGATGATTGGCGAGGGGCTTACTCAGCTTGAAGTGAGGTTGGAGGGGGGTTCGAGGACTATTACAATCATGATGGACCGTAATCTTCTTGTGAATACCGAGCAGATTATCCCTTCCCTTGTCCTTCTCAGTTCCAAAGTTGAGGGTACAAACCTCAAGGATATGAACGAGAGCGACCTATCGAATAACATTGCCGGCCTCGCCCTTCGGGTAAGTACATTCGCTGTTAGTTGTTTTTTCTTTGGTTTTGTTCTTTCACAGTCTCTAACTTCTTTTTTTCGTTTTGTAGATAGTTGTCTTAGAAATTGAGAGTGCTCGTAGGGAGCAGAGGCGTAAAGACATCTATGTGAATTTGAAGGACAAGTACTTCAGAGTCCTTGAGAAGTACCGGGAACTTCGGTGTCATCTTCGTGAGGGAGGCAATGTGCGGCAATTGAGAGAGGACTTGAAGTCCAAGGACGAGGAGCTAGTGCGGATGGTGGGGAAGTGCAATGTCCTGGAGGGGATGTTTAGGAGCAAAGAGGAAGAGCTTGAGCTCAGCAGGGGTGTCGAAGCCCAGTGCATCAGTCTCCAAGCTTAGGTGGTTTTGCTACGTGCCCAGCTTGAGGAGTGTCAACTCAAGGTGGACACTCTAAGTGGCGAGGTCGCCGAGAAGGCAGAGTCTGCTCGGTCGTAAGCTTTGAGGAATGCAGAGTCTCTTGAGGTGGTGATCTAGGCTCTCTGTTCCGAGTGGGAAAATGAATTAGAAATGGAAAATCTTAAAGAAGAGCGGCTCAATGAAAGGATTGAAGAGTTGGAGAAGGAGACTTCTGGCCTCTACGATCGAGTTGCTGCTATTGAGGCCGAGAAGGACTGATTACTGGAGCAATTGTTTTCCTTCTTCCCATACTTCAGATTTTCTTAATATTCCCCGGGAGTTGTATGAGGAGTGGATTATGTCGAGGCCCAATTAGATGTCTTTCAAGATTTGCATGTAGCGGGATCTATTCCCGAGGCTGCCCTCGAAGATGCTCGTGATAAGGCTTGTGAAGCTCGAGTCGCTTGTGGGTATGATCCTGCTACGCTTGAGGCCGGTAAGGACGAGAGGGACGAGGGTGTAGACTGGCTCGAGGAGAATGCCTGGTATGATGGTGCATATCCTGAGGGCGAATGTGGCGATGGCGGGTGTGTTGATGGTCAGGGTGGCGACATTGTTGAGGGCCAAGTCGATGAGGATGTTGAAGGCCGTGATGGTGGTGTCCGGTAATATTCTCTTTTGTTTTTTTGTATATGTTTTGTCAGCGTCTTCACGAGCCTATTGCAAATAGTTTTAAGTATGTGAAATATCAAAGTTGTTCCTTGCATCTTCTTCTCTTCTCGTGGTTTATTTTCTGTACTTGTGTATACTTGTGTGTCTTTGTTAGGATATGACCGAGAGGTGATAGGTGTTTGTTCGAGTGAGGTTGAACATAACCTTTCGTTAAATCGTGGCCGAGGATCGGTAGGTGTTTGTTCGAGCGAGGTCGAACATAACCTTAATGCAAAAAAGGTGTGCTGATAAGTGTAAAGTTTCTTATTGCTTTCACATCGTCGCTTTGGTTACATACTTGGAGAAATTTACAGATTCTTGGGTGTTGGCTGTCATTCCGGTCCCAGTCTCAGTCTATCTAGTCCCTTCATTGGTTGACCTAGAGAGTATTGATAGGTCGAGCAATGAAATAGTAACCACGGCCCTGCCCTCGCGTACTTCGACTCAAAGCGTTCCCTTTATCGCCTCGTTAAAAACCTCCTTGAGAAAACCCAAATGGGACAAAACTCAAGTGAGGGAAAAAAGAGTACCACTTGAAGGACGTTTTTTCTGTCAGAAGTTGAAGTATTTGAGGGGGCTGATATTCCAGTTGTTTGGTAGTAACTTTCTTTCCATTATCTCTAGTTGGAATGAACCCTTGTCCTCTTTTGCTGTGATTTTGTACGGACAAAAAAATATAGATCTTAGTTCAAATAATTAAATTTATGTAAATAAGGGTTAATCTTAGCTAACGATAATATCCTTAGGTGGGGTTTTCAAAGAAGCAATAAATACTGTGCAAGTATGGTCGGACAGTGGCAGTGGTATGTAATGAAGATTCCACAAATCAGAAATAACAATGTAGCATTTAATCACAATAAACAACAATAAATGATATTTAAGTAAACAAAATGAATGTGTCACCTAAGAAAGGATGGAATGAGTAGATATTCTTTCTGACAATGATGTATGATAGACAATCCTTTGAATATTTGAAATATTCTCGGATCTAGTGAAAAAGTGTAGACAAGAATCTCAGTGAAAATGTGATATTTGTATCTTAGAAAATGAGATCTGATTCTCTTTCTCAAGTCAAAGTATGTTTTTTATAAATGAATATCACATGTGCTCTAGCGTTGTCTCTTTTTCTATTTATATGGGACATGTTCCTTAGAAACCCTAATAGTACAAGTGCAGAGAATATCCACTAGAATATTCTCTTAAATATCCTATCTTAAAAACTAGCCATTACAACTCTATCAACGGTACTTGACCCCGACCTCGACCCTTGTTGACACCTCGACTACGGCTCTCATTGACTCTTTGAACACAAAGTTCGCTGCTTCTTGGGTTATTTCAACAAATGATGAGTTGGGAACTCTTCCCTTAGTACTATCTTGGCTTAAATATTCTAAAGACAGATTTTGACCCATACAGTTAGGTACCAGCTTGAGCTAACAGGAATAACCCTTTCTTTTGGGGCTGAGAAAGAAAGAAGAAGCAGGACAATGTAGCTACACCATATATTGTTGATTATTTTGGAATTATCTTACACCGCATAATTTAGATAACTCGAAGTCATATTAGGTCATGTTAAAAGACCAAATAATTTATGACAGAGACAACATTGACAACAATTTCGTATACTTGTCCACTAGTAATGTATTCGCCCTGTTACAATTTATGTGAAAATTATTCCTTTTTAGTTTGTTCAAAAAAACTATCATCGTTTTAAATTTAAAAATAATTCAACTTAAAAGTTCCCATTGCATCAAGTCATATGGTGCCATACGGAGGGAGTAAGACTTACTAAATATTATGAAGGGAGAATATTGATTTTGTTATAAAATAAAGACTATAAAATAAAGAAACTGAAGACAGGTATAGAGGAAGATTGATATTTTATTTCAGCTTCAAACTGATGTACATAATGAACTGAAAACTCCTCTATTTATAGAAGAAAGGAAGCAATTGCGAGGCTTTTGAGGAAGCAGCTGCGAGGCTTTTCTTGAGCTGCTTGTAAGCTGGCTGCTTGAGCTGCTTGCAACCTGCCTGTTTAATATGAAGCTGCTGCAAATTATTTTATTGAGTTGCTTGCAACCTGCCTGCATCAGCTGCTTGTAGATAAACTTCAATAGAGTACCAAACGGATAATCAGAAAGATTATCTATAGAAGAGTAATAAATGGACATGCGGATTATAATTATTTTCATAACACACCCCTTGGATGTTCATTAAAAGATATTGTGCCTCGTTAAAACCTTACTAGGAAACACCTAGTGGGAAAAATCCTAGTGAAGGAAAACAAAGTACACATATTTAGTAATACGCAATTCTAGTTGCCTTATTAAAAACCTTACAAGAAAACCCCATGGGAAAAACCTTAGTAAGGAAAAAAGAGTGCAACGCGTATTTCACTCCCCTGATGAAAACTTTGTTCCAAATATTTGAGTCCCCGTATTCCAATCTTGTATACCATCTTCTCCAAAGTTGAAGTTGGAAAAGATTTAGTTAACAAATCTGCTGGATTGTCACTTGAACGGATTTGTTGTACATTGATGTCACCATTTTTCTGAAGATCATGTATGTAAAATAATTTTGGTGAAATGTGCTTCATTCTATCTCCTTTTATAAATCCTCCTTTTAATTGGGCTATGCATGCAATATTGTCTTCGTATAAAATTGTGGATCTTTTATCACATTCCAAACCACTTTTTTCTTGAATAAAATGAATCACTGATCTCAACATACGCATTTCCTACTTGCTTCATGAATAGCTATTATCTCAGCATGATTTGAAGAAGTAGCAACAATAGATTACTTTGTGGAGCGCCATGATATGAAAGTACCTCTACATGTAAACACGTACCCGGTTTGAGATCGAGCTTTATTGGTATCAGATAAATAACCATCATATGCATAACTAACAAGATTTGTACTACCTTTGTTAGCATAAAACAAACTCATATCAAGAGTTCCCTTTAAATATTGCAAGATATGCTTAATCCCATTCCAATGTCTCTGTATAGGAGAAGAGTTATATCTTGCTAGTAAATTAACAGAAAATGTTATGTCAGGCCTTGTAGTATTAGCAAGATACATAAGTGCACCAATTACACTGAGATAGGGTGTTCCAGGAGCAAGGAGTTTCTCATCCTCTTCTGGAGGTCGGAACTGGCCCTTATTCACTTCAAGTGATCTAACAACCATTGGTGTACTCAATGGGTGCGCTTTGTCCATGTAAAAGCATTTTAAGATCCTTTCTGTATAGGCAGATTGATGAATAAAGATCACGTCTGCTAAATGTTCAATTTGCAGACCAAGACAAATTTTTGTCTTTCCAAGATCTTTCATCTCAAATTCTTTCTTAAGATATTCAATTGCCTTTTGGAGCTCTTCTGGAGTTCCAACAAGATTTATGTCATCAACATAAACAGCAAGTATAACAAATTCTGATGCCATTTTCTTTATAAAAATACATGGACAAATAACATCATTTATGTAACCCTCTTTCAACAAATATTCACTAAGGCGATTATACCACATGCGCCTAGATTGCTTTAAACCGTACAAAGATCTTTGTAATTTGATCGAGTACATTTCTCGAGACTTTGAATTATATGCTTCAAGCATTTTAAATCCTTCATGGATCTTTATATAAATTTAATCAAATGAGTCATATAGGTTATGACTTGCATTTAAATGGCGTGACATCTTCAGGTGTCTGGACTACATGTCTGATCTTCACAATCTTTTACAATATCGTGCACTATATTGTATTAAATATATCGTCGACGCTCATTTTGTATCAGTTCACAAGTGATAACTTGTTGAGATCTCAACACTTTCTTTATTTTCAAGTACCTGAACTTCTTCTGGAGTTTCATGACATGTTATGTCGTGGGCTCTTCCAGAGCTTATTTCCTCCTTATTATGATCATTTTGATCATTTGCTCCTATCCTTTTCAAAGATTGTTACCTTTGGAACTGATTGGTCTACCACGCTTCATACGTATAGTAAACTCTATTCTTCAGGGACTTTAATTTTAATAGGAGCATTTGTAGCTGAAATATGATATTTTATTTTGGATCAACAAATGCTTCTGGCATTTGACTTGAATTATCTTCTGAATGAGGATCACACTAATGATAATTTGATTCATATAATATATTTTTCAACTGTTTATTCCACCCCCATAATGTTAGAAAAACTAACATATATCCCAAATTTTCTTTGGGAAATATATCTTTGTGCTTTGTGGTAGAGAAATTAATCATATACCTCGCATCAAAAGTTATTAGATAGTAAAAATATTTGGTTTCTGATCCTAAACCAATTGTGAGGGGAGGACTTATCATATATTATTGGTCTGATGCATACAAGTGCTGCTGTATGCAATTTAGAAATTCTTAGATCAACACATGAGGCTTTCGTCTCATAAGCAATAGTTTAGCCGTTAATAGGAGGTATTCAATGCTAAACCAAATTGTATATAAACCAGCTTTATCAAGATGAACTGTCTTGATTTCATAATCTAAAAATTGTGCTCTTATTTGAGAAAAGCAATTTTAAATGCCAAACTGCAGGTTGACAATAATCACACATGTAACCATCTCATATATGCATCTATACGTGGTTCACATGATAGATGAATGGGCTCATATTCACCTTTTATATATTTCAGAATCAGGGGTGTTAGTCCCAACATTAGCTGATATAATCAACTTATTATGAGAACATGCAACACAGAAGAATTCTTAAAGAATCTTCTAGTTCTTCAATATATTAGTTCTTCAATATATGCTTATCAGAATTCTCAATTAGCTCATTATATTTAAACCAGATGGCACATAAAAACTTCTGATTTATCATGGCATGTGCTATCTTTCAGTAACTTCTAGTTTACTATGACATAAACTTTTGTATCAGTAAACTTCTAATTTACTGTGGCTACTTTTGTATCGGTAAATTTCTGATTTACTATAGCTACTTTTGCCTCAGTAAAAACTTCTGGTTTACTATGACACGTGATGTAGTACAAATTAAAGAATAAGGCGGGTAGCTTCTCACATACATATTTACCCCTTATAATTGTGGAACAAGAAGGTTTTCAATCTTTCAATTATTTGTAATCTCAGTATGATAGTCGTTTGTATTAGTAAACTTCAGGTTTATCATAACATATGTTTTGACCATAATAATGACAAATAATCTCTTTGGGAGCCTTCAATTTATTTCCCACAATCAAATATTATTCAGACACTACTTGTGTCACGTGTCTTCTAGACAACCAATTAGCTCTTCAGGAGCTTTTGATAAATTTTGTACTACCAAATATTGCTCAGACACTTCTGGTATCATGAGAGAAAATCATAATTAGATATGATACTATGCCATTTCAACTTCTCCCAATAAAGAATTTCGTGGGCAGAGAGTCCCGACCATTAGCTTTGTGATACTATGCCATTTCAACATAAAAATGACATATGCATCTCATGTTAGGGATATATTAGATATGCCCTAGATCCAATCTTATATTTGATGACATGAACATATGTTTATGAATGTTATTTGATATAAAAATATATGGCATTTGATATTCATTTATCATAATTATTATTAATTGCTTGATTAATTTAATAAGGTCCTTGATTAAACTTTGAAACTTGTCATCATTATGGAATTCCATCATGATAATGAGAGTAAAGTCTCTTACAATTTAACCTAAATTTTGTTCTTGATCGTAGGATTATTAATTTGGACATTAGTAATTCGGTTAGATCAATATTTATGTGATCGTCTTTATGGGATAAATATTAGTTGATCTCATTAAATAAATAACATAAATAGATGATGCATATATAGATATGATCATTGAACCGATTCATTGGATAATTCCTAATGGTTAGAATTACCATAAAATATCAATATGATATTCTCTTGAAGAATGTGATGTAAGAGTTTCCTTTGACCTGATATCATCATAGTAATTGACAAGTTATTTATTGTGCTTTGATACTAGACACCTATGGCCCTAAGGCGATAGTTGCAAAGATATTGGGTAGGATTAAATACTTGTAGAATTAGTGATTGATCAAGATGGAATCTGTCAACTCTTGGTAATGAGTTTAAGCTCCATGTTGTCATAAATTATAACTGACCAAATTAAAACCTTGGCCAGGGCGATTTAATGAAAGAAGAAAAGAGTTTCTTAGGTCATTCAATGGTCGAGTATTTTTGACATGAACACATAGTCGGTCGCCTATTAGGATTCGACAGTTGAACCATATCCTAGGGTAACTCAAAGCTATAAGTGTCACGACCCAAAATTCCCACCTTCGGACCGTAATGGCGCCTAATATTTCACTTGCTAGGCAAGCCAACGTTAGAATAATATTATTCGTTTTTAAAATAATTTTTGAATTTGTTAATAACAAAGAACAAATACGGAAGTAAAGTCTAAAATATAGTGAATAATCCATAAAAACAACGGTGTCTAAATACTATCCCAGAATTGGTGTCACAAGTGCACGAGCTTCTAGAATAATACAAATAAGGGTCTGAATAAAATAAAGATGTCTGAAAATAAACACACAACTAAGGTAAAGTAGATGGGGACTTTAGAAACTGCGGATGCCATGCAGTTATACCTCAAGTTTTCTCTGAGTAGCTAAACTCCGAGCAAGTCTATGGTACGCCGCTGGGACCAACTCCGAAATTTGCACAGGAAGTGCAGAGTGTAGTACTAGTACAACCGACCCCATGTACTGGTAAGTGCTGAGACTAACCTCGACGAAGTAGTGACGAGGCTAAGGCGGGTCACTTACATTACCTGTACGCAATATTAGTAACAACAACAATAATAGAAATAAATCAGGTAATTCATTTATAATAATTGAAGCAAACCCAACAGTCATAACCAATTATCATTTCCATTAATTTTCATTGCAGCGTTGTGATGACCCAAAATGTCATCTTTAAATTTAATAATTAATTCTGTGTTCTAAGACCTCGAAAAACACTATTTATCATTACTCGACTTGCGTGCGCAGTCCGTAAAATTTTTCGAAAAGTTTTTATGCGAAAAATAAATTAAAATGTGAATTAGAGATTTAAAACTCAATTGAGTTGACCTTGGTCAACATTTTTAGAAAACAGACTCGAATCAGTGTTTTGACAGTTTCAGTAGGTCCGTATCGTGATTTGGGACTTGGACGTATGCCCGTAATCAAATTTCGAGGTCCCTAACCCGAGATATGAAATATTGAAGAAAAATTAAAAATTTAAATTCAAATAGTGATCGGATATCGAATTATGTACAAACGACCCCAGAATAGAATTTGGATGATTCCAACAGCTCCGTATGGTGATTTTGGACTTAGGAGCGTGATCCAAATTTTATTTGGAAGTCCTTAGTGAAATTTGGCTTGAAATGGCTAAAATAGGAATTTAAGTTCGGAAGTTTGACCGGGGAGTTGACTTTTTGA
>AWOL01S0220887.1:0-13065 GCA_000715115.1 Nicotiana otophora
GAACTCATCTATAGAAATTATATCATCAAAGTAAACAAGTGTTGGAAATTTACTTCACCTAGATAAATATAAGACCTATCTGTTTGCCACCATCTTGACCTGTGCAAGTGATAAGATACAAGAGATTCAACGATATTTTAAAATTAAGAATTAGGAATTATGAAATTGTATGTAAATAAAGTGAAACCCCTATAAACTTTTTCTAATAAGTAAAAAGGTTCTCAGCCTCAGACCCGGGACTGTTCAATTGTTGTATAATCGAAACCATAATCCATCTGTTCGTTG
Organism: Nicotiana otophora; assembly: GCA_000715115.1. Lineage (NCBI taxonomy): Eukaryota > Viridiplantae > Streptophyta > Magnoliopsida > Solanales > Solanaceae > Nicotiana > Nicotiana otophora. Next base: position 286 of record AWOL01S0220887.1, read on the forward strand.
ACAAATTGGAAACAAAACAGAACTGTTTCAGGATTTAGAACCAGATTAAGATGACGAATTAGTGTATGAAAATCTCTTTGTACCCAAACAAAATCAAGCATCATAAAAAAGGAAAGGGGGATGTATGATGAAGAACATACCTTTGTTGTTCAGATTGTGGCGACTTGCCCTGTAGAGAAGATGATGAAGAAAGGACGTCCGCAACTTGCTCTACTGAAAGATTTCGTGAGTTAGAGGCGCGGGAATTGAGCCCTAATTGATATTCACAACTTCTGAACGTGGGTAAATAAGCGGGGATCTGAAAAATTTAATCGAATTACCTAATTACTCCCTGGTGTGTGAAGTAAAGTTGGGGATGATGTGTCCAATATTGTCATTTAACTTTCTTTTATTTTTATTTATTTTTTACTATTTGAGAAATAGAACTAATTTACTTCGAATTGATAAAGTGATTTTTTTGGTCTTTTAAAATTGGGAATGAGAAGTTGGTCTTGTAACTCCTAGAATAAAAATGATAAGTAACAACCTAAAGTTCTAAAATGACTCATGTTGAAATAATTTAAACGAAGGCAAAAAGAAGTAAAAAGAAAACTGATTTACGATACATTTTATTTTCTACTACTTCATCAATATTGCTTCATATTAGCACCATTATCAATATGTGTCGTAATATTATATTAAGAGTTCGTTAAGTTAAAAATAATTCTATTTATATGATGAATTTAGAAAAGAATCCAATTGAATTTTTTACCTAATAAGTTATTTCAAAGACTTAATTATTTGTTCTCAACATTATTTTTGTTGATTCAAATTTTTAGTATTATCTCATCCCAAGTTTTAAATATTAAGTAATTTTAATTATGTGATAAATTTGAAAAACTGAATTGTATTCTTTTGCTAATTAGTTAATTTCTCAAGTTATAAAAAAAATCTTTGAAGGGGAAAATTGCAAATTAAATTGCATTCATAATCAAGGATAATTAATATTGCTAATAAATAATAAATTTTAAGAGCTTTTGAGTTGGTGATTGTGAACACTATTTTTCTGAAGAGGGAGGAGCATTTTATTACTTCCCGGAGTATGGTGGCTAAGACTCAGATTGATTATCTCCTCCTCAGAAGGTGTGATAAGGGTTTGTGCGAGGATTGTAAGGTGATCCCGAGGGAGAACCTCACGACACAACGTAGGCTCCAGGTGATGGACGTCGGTATCTTGATAAAGAGGAAGAAGAGGTATGTACGGGGTCNAAATTGATAAAGTGATTTTTTTGGTCTTTTAAAATTGGGAATATGAAGTTGGTCTTGTAACTCCTAGAATAAAAATGATAAGTAACAACCTAAAGTTCTAAAATGACTCATGTTCAAATAATTTAAACGAAGGCAAAAAGAAGTAAAAAGAAAACTGATTTACGATACATTTTATTTTCTACTACTTCATCAATATTGCTTCATATTAGCACCATTATCAATATGTGTCGTAATATTATATTAAGAGTTCGTTAAGTTAAAAATAATTCTATTTATATGATGAATTTAGAAAAGAATCCAATTGAATTTTTTACCTAATAAGTTATTTCAAAGACTTAATTATTTGTTCTCAACATTATTTTTGTTGATTCAAATTTTTAGTATTATCTCATCCCAAGTTTTAAATATTAAGTAATTTTAATTATGTGATAAATTTGAAAAACTGAATTGTATTCTTTTGCTAATTAGTTAATTTCTCAAGTTATAAAAAAAAATATTTGAAGGAGAAAATTGCAAATTAAATTGCATTCATAATCAAGGATAATTAATATTGCTAATAAATAATAAATTTTAAGAGCTTTTGAGTCGGTGATTGTGAACTCTATTTTTCTGAAGAGGGAGGAGCATTTTATTACTTCCCGGAGTATGGTGGCTATGACTCAGATTGATTATCTCCTCCTCAAAAGGTGTGATAAGGGTTTGTGCGAGGATTGTAAGGTGATCCCGAGGGAGAACCTCGCGACACAACGTAGGCTCCTGGTGATGGACGTCGGTATCTTGATAAAGAGGAAGAAGAGGTATGTACGGGGTCAACCGAGAATTAGATGGGGAGTTTTGACTAAGGACAATGCGCAAGAGTTAGAGAGGCGGTTAACGGCTTTGGGGGCCCTGGAAGAGTGGTGAGGATGCTAGCGTTATATGGACGGCGACGACGGACTGTATAAGGGAGGCGGCAAGGGAGGTGTTAGAGATCTCGAAGGGCTACTCTGGCGGGGTACTGAGGCAACTAGTGGTGGAGTGACGTGGTCCAAGGTAAAGTGAAAGTAAAGAAAGCAGCATACCATAAGTTAGTGGAGAGCACCGACGAGGAGTAGAGGAGAGCGAACAGAGAGAGATATAAGGAAGCTAGGAGGGAGGCAAAATTAGTGGTCACGGAGGCTAAGATTGTTGCGTTTGATCGATTGTATGAGGAATTGGGGCCAAAGGTGGCGACAAAAAGCTATTTCGGCTAGCCAGAGCGAGAGAGAGGAAGGCTCGTGACCTGGAACAAGTTAGGTGCATCAAAGACGAAGAAGGTCGTGTATTGATGGAAGAGGCCTAGATTAAGCAAAGATGGCAGGGGTACTTTCATAAACTGTTGAACAAAGAGGGGGACATAAACATCGTGGTAGGGGGATTGGGGCACTCTGAGAGTCACCGAGACTTTAGGTACTGTAGGCGTATTAAGGTTGAGGAGATCGTGTGAGAGATGCGTAAGATGAGTCGGGGCAAAGCGATCGGACCAGACGAAATCCCAGTATAATTTTGGAGGTATGTGGGTAGAGCAAGCTTGGAGTGGTTGACTGGGTTGTTTAATGTTATTTTTGGGACGAAGAGGATGCCAGATGAGTGGAGGTGGAGTATGATGATTCCACTATACAAGAACAAAAGTGATATCCATAATTGTAATAACTATAGGGGTATCAAGTTACTGAGTCATACCATGAAAGTTTGGGAGAGGTTGGTGGAATGGAGGGTAAGGAGGGCGATGTCTATATCAGAGAATCAGTTCGGGTTCATGCCGGGTCATTCTACTATGAAAGCTATCCACCTAATTAGGAGGTTGATTGAACAGTACAGATATAGGAAGAGGGACCTGCACATGGTGTTTATTGACCTAGAGAAGGCGTATGACAAGGTCCCTCGGGACGTTCTTTGGAGATGCCTGAAAGTGAAATGTATACCAGTAGCTTATATTACGATGATTAAAGATATGTATGATGGAGCTAAGATTCGGGTTAGGACTGTGGGAGGTGACTCAAAGCCTTTTCCAGTGGTTATGGGGTTACACTAAGGATCTACGCTTAGCCCATTCTTATTTGCCCTGGCGATGGACGCGCTGACACACCATATTCAAGGGGAGGTGCCTTGGTGTATGCTGTTCGCGGATAATATAGTTTTGATTTATGAGACGCAAGTCGACGTTAACGAGAGTCTGGAGGTTTTGAGGCAGGCCCTGGAGTCTAAAGGTTTCAAATTGAGTAGAGCCGAATGGAATATTTGGAGTGTAAGTCCATCGACGTGTCGGGGGAAGCGGATGTGGAAGTGAGTCTTGACTCACAAGTTATCCCTAAGAGAGAGAGTTTCAAGTACCTAGGATTTATTATCCAGGAAGATGAGGAGATCGACGGAGATGTCACACATCGTATCGGGGTGGGGTGGATGAAATGGAGCGTCTGGAGTCCTGTATGACAAGAATGTGCCACCGAAACCTAAAGGTAGGTACTACAGGCGGTGGTTAGACCGTCCATATTATATGGGGCTGAGTGTTGGCCAGTCAAGATTTCACATACCAGAAAATAAAAGTAGCAGAAATGAGGATGTTGAGATAGAAGTGCGGGCATATTAGGATGGATAAGATTAGGAATGAGGATATTCGGGAGAGGGTGGGCGTGACTCCCATGGATGACAAGATGCAGGAAGCGAGACTTAGATTGTTCGGGCACGTGCGAAAGAGGAGCCTAGATGCTCCGGTTATGAGGTGTGAGCGATTGGCTTTGGCAGGTACGAGAAGAGGTAAAGGACGTCCTAAGAAGTATTGGGACGAGGTGATAAGGCAGGACATGTCGGAGCTTCAGATTTCTGAGGACATGACCCTTGATAAGAAGGTGTGGTGGTCGAGCATTAGGGTTATAGGTTAGGGGTAGTCGAGCGTTTCTCCTCGCTGCGCCGGCTAGTCTNACGTCCTAAGAAGTATTGGGATGAGGTAATAAGGCAGGACATGTCGGGGCTTCAGATTTCTGAGGACATGACCCTTGATAAGAAGGTGTGGTGGTCGAGCATTAGGGTTGTAGGTTAGGGGTAGTCGAGTGTTTCTCCTCGCTGCGCCGGCTAGTCACATAGTGTTTTGTCTAGGACTGTTAGCGATTTTTATTATGTTTCATATTTTTTTCTGTCTTTCACATTTTGGCATTTTCATTTATTTACTGTATTTTACGATGCTGATACTATTTTTTTGGTTTCTGTTGTTGTTACGGATCTATTGTCTCTGAGCCGAAGGTCTCCCGGAAACAGCCTTTGTAGGGGTAAGGTCTGTGTACACTTTATCCTCCCCATACCCCACTAATAAGATTCTACTAGGTTATTGTTATTATTGATAAATAATAAATTTTAAATAGATAATATTAAACAGAAAATTACTTGAATAAGTTTATCACGGCTTATTATTAGAGTTAATCAGTTCTTTAATTAGGTATTTAGTATTGCGTAATAATTTGGAATCACAATTTGTTAATGATCACATGTCACAATTATTTAAATTTTGGTATATAAATTTAGTAAAAGTAGTGATTGACTAAAGGGTAATGGACATACTATTATATATACCAGAGGATCGAAACATTTTTTCACAAAAAAAATCTCTATTGTTTTTTGCTAAAATAATTAAATCATCTAGAATTAATTGCTTTTAGTTTTATGGCCGGTTATAAATCTACATTTTAGAATAAGGAGAATCAAGGAAGTGTTGGTCAATATTATCGATTTTAGTTATAATTTCGTACTTATTCTTTCTCTATATTTTTATTTTTACTAAGATACTAAATTATAGGAATTAAAATATTAGCTCATTGAAAATCTAGAAAATCAATTGTAATATCTAGCATATGTTATAAAATAAAGACTATAAAGTAAATAAAATGAAGACAAGTATAGAGAGACAACAACAACAACCTAGTATAATCCCACTAGTGGGGTCTGGGGAGGGTAGTGTGTACGCAGACCTTACCCCTACCCTGGGGTAGAGAGGCTGTTTCCAAATGACCATCGGCATCCTTCCCTCCAAGAACTCCCCACCTTGCTCTAGGGGTGACTCAAACTCACAACCTCTTGGTTGGAAGTGGAGGGTGCTTACCATCAGAGCAACGCATCTTGTCTGACAAGTATAGAGAGAGATTGATATATTATTCAACTTCAAACTGATGTACATAATGAACTGAAAACTCCTCTATTTAGAGAAGAAAGGAAGCAGCTGCGAGGCTTTTCTTGATTTGCTTGTAAGTTGCCTGCATGAGCTGCTTGCAACTTGCCTGTTTAATAAGAAGCTGCTGCAAATCATTTCATTGATTTGCTTGCAACCTGGCTGCATCAGCTGCTTGTAGATAAACTTCAATAGAGTATCAAATGGATAATCTTCTTCAGGAAGATTATCTATAGCGGAGCAATAAATAGACATCCACAATATAATTATTTTCATAACAACATATAAATTATTGACGGCAGTTATAATTATATCTAACATAGAATGTTGCTGATATATTTGTTTCTCGTAATTTTATAAATATTTACCAGTAATAAATTTATTCAAATCTAATTTAAATGATAAATTATATTTAAGGAAAAAACAAAAGAAATATACAAACCTAACGTGCACATATGGAGAAAATTTGAAAAGAAATTATCATCACTCTATTCCCAACATGTACCATAAATTGATATAGTAACATTATTTTTTTGTTAATTGTAAAGGTCATAAAATTTAGGAAAGGTTTAGGACTTTTTACCTATTCAAACAATGAACGATTTAATAAACAAAATTTGACTTGATTTTGAAGCCCTAAATATAGGAGAGTAATATAAATTATAATTTTATCCAATATAAAATAGATTTTTAAAGGGTAAAAAAGGCGAACGATATTTCATTAAAGACGTTCGTGCTTTTAATATAGTATAATATATATATATATATATAGATAGATAAATACAGATAAGAGACTCCTTAACCTCAATTGTATTACATTCTTGAGAATAATATCCTATAATTCTTGTTCTATATATCTTGTTCTCTTATCTATAATTATATGGTAGAAAATGTATTTTCCTTTTTAATGTATGTTAGATTTAGGAATTAAAGACAATTTGATTCCTTCTAGAATAGGTATTTTCCTCTTTTATTTTGTGCTAGGAATATTAATAACTTATTATTTATATTTTTATCTATGTTAGGAATTTCAGGATTCTTTTTTTATAACTTTGAACACATTTTAATCTTTATTGCAAAGTGTCAAGTTCATTTAATTTCATATAGGAAATTAACTAGCATAAAAACTTTCTTCCATGAAATTGCCTCTAAATTTCAAATTAAATATAATCCCATCTTACTTGAATATCAATATTTTAGAACGATTGCACTTTGTTTTTTTTAAATATACGAAACTAAGAATGTACATACATAGTAACTAGTTAAATTTATAAATTAGACCTGATTAACTAATCCAATTATAAACAATAATTGAACTTATGATGCAAAGGGAAAAGCATTCGTAGTGAAATTAATGAATATCCATGATACATTTATTGTCCCTACAAAAATTATACTTAATTTCCGAATTACATGTGACTCGTGCATTTTTAAATATATAATATGATTTGCCACTGAAAATTGAATAATTTGTGACGAATATATTTCGTAGCCTTTTTAAACATTGTATTATTTTAAGACAAAAACTTTGCGGTAGCTAAATTGCGGACTACATAGAGATAATTTAAAGATTGTCACTGATTTTTTAGATTATTAGTGACAAAAATAATGGTCACAGTTAAGTACAAAAATTCGTAGCCAAAGTTCACCTTATTTTACTACAAATTCAATTTGTCGTTATTTAATCATCTATTTTTTGTGACGAGACATTTTCGTATCTAAATGTAACTATTGTTCAAGACGAATAATTTTTTGTCACTAATAATTTGGTGGATCAGTGACAAATATAATTCGTCACTAATAATTTTACTTCGTAGCTAAAGATTGCCTAAAAAAATGGCGCCACCATATTTTTGGAGGGAAACTTTTGTAGACAAAACTTTGCTACAAAATTCACGTTTCGTCACTAAAACTATGTGGCTCGTGTATTTGTATACGAAATGTAACTTTTGTCACAGAAAATAAACAATTAGTGACGAATTTTTCGTCGTAGCTAATAATTTCGTGGATAAAAATCATATTTGTTGTAGTGTACTAAAGACTAAAGTAGCATGTCTTTGACTTGGGTGTACATATGAAACATTTGGTAGATTACCATACAAATAACATTGTTAAACTAACTTCAATGTAAAACTAATTACCAACATTTGAAAAGGAAGAGCATGAAGCAGAATATTTTTGCTAATCAATCATTACAAAAGACAGTTAACCTTCTTACCTATTTCACCACGAATATATCATAATTCTCACTATTTCTCACCGTTTCATATGGTCACATAATTCAAACAATCTCTATTTAAATATGCAAAGATATATTCTGTTTAACAGCTCAAACTTTTAGATTTAAGGTCACACGGTTCAACAATCTAATTCCAAATTTAATAGCGAGCGACTGTAGGAATGATTCACATAAACTCATATATATAGACACATAAAAAAGAAAAAGAATAATCTTAGATACTAAATCACGAGAAAATGTAAGATATAGGGGTCTACATAAAGATGCTCAAAAAGGCCTGCAAAATTAGATTTAAGAAAAAAGAAATTTGAAAACTCCATCACCTCATTTACGTTTGAGGTTCTTATGAAAAGGCAAAATAAGTGGTTTGAATAAGTTGCTAAATAATACAGAAATGCATGCACTCAAACTGTCTTGTCATGCAATTTTTTAAGTCATTAAGTCATAACTAACTAAAGTGAAATACTCCTTCTCATACGATGTTTACGTCTAAGCACAACAATTTAACATTAGTAGGTAAAAATTCAAGTAAAAATATTCAACACGCAAATATAAATAAATGATAAATATGTATATACCTGTAGCAACAACAACAAGGACAACGACCTAGTAAAATATCATAAGTGGGGTGTGGGGAGGGTAGTGTATACGCAAACCTTACCCCTACGTACCCCGATGGGGCAGAGAGATTGTTTCCGATAGATCCTCGGCTCAAGAAGACAGAAAAGACGAGAAGAGACAATATATCAGTACCGTCAATAGAAACCATAGACATAATAACAACAACATAAAAATCATAAAATAAATGGCATGCAATAACAATAACCAATAAATAGGCCGGCCGATGCTATGAAAAACGGAAGGATAGTGTGAACACAATATTAACCCCTAGCTGTCTAAGATCAATCCTATCAAACTAGCCTCACCCCCGGTTCGAAGAAGAAAAATGCTCGACTACCTCTTAACCTAAAACTCTAATGCTCGACCTACACACCTTTCTATCACGGGCATGTCCTCAGAAATCTGCAGTTGTGCCATGTTCTGCCTGGATGCCTCTCCCCAATATTTCTTAGGTCGTCCTCTACCTCCTGTCGTACCTGCCAAAGCCANTTTCATGGGATGTCTAAGAGGTATGAGACGAATTTATGATTTAAAGTTGATGGATTCGAGATTCTGAGTTCCTTCAATATATGAGTCAAACATTTACTCCATCTATCTCACTTTATTCGACCACTTTTCTTTTTTCAGTTAGTCGCAAAAAGAATGAGCTATTTTTCTGTTTGGAAACTACTTGAAATTAGCATCCCAAGTTTACCTTTAGGGATGTGACTTGTTTGGTCCTATTTGATGGTATAAAAGTTCATTCATTATTGGGAGAAACAAAATAAAATGACAAGCAATACTCCCACCGCCGTTCATTTAGTTATTGGTAGTAAGCACAATTTTGGTACTCTCTCTCTCTCTTACTCTCTCTCTCTCTCTATATATATATGTGTGTGTGAGAACAACCTTCCGTTATTTCTTATATTTCGTACCCAGACATACATTTTCGCATAAAATGGGACATATGGAGTAAAATTTATACTACATTCAAGATTGTTTTCATTTTTATTTATGGGGTATTCTGAATATGATGAGTTCAATTGAATTCACTCCTAACAATCAGTTGAATTATTTCTTGATTTCATCCGTTTATTCATTCAATTCACAGTCACAAGGNTAAAATGACAAGCAATACTCCCACCGCCGTTCATTTAGTTATTGGTAGTAAGCACAATTTTGGTACTCTCTCTCTCTCTTACTCTCTCTCTCTCTCTATATATATATGTGTGTGTGAGAACAACCTTCCGTTATTTCTTATATTTCGTACCCAGACATACATTTTCGCATAAAATGGGACATATGGAGTAAAATTTATACTACATTCAAGATTGTTTTCATTTTTATTTATGGGGTATTCTGAATATGATGAGTTCAATTGAATTCACTCCTAACAATCGAGGTACGCCTCTGCTTAAATTTCAGGAGGTTTCCTTCTCTCCACCTTAGCTGACTCCTCACTTGGTTGAAAAAACATGCTGGTTTTGTCATGTCTTTTGATGTCCATTACTGGAGCAATCACTGCTTTTTCCACCAATATATGGATATATGCATTCTTGAGGTTTCTTTCTGGTTTTGGAAGAGCTACAATTGGCACTTGCATGCTCGTCTTGTCCTCAGAACTTGTGGGAAGACGATGGCGAGGCCAAGTTGGAATCATTGGCTTCCTCGCTTTCATTATGGGATTTATTTCATTACCAACTTTGGCATTTATAAACAGAGGTTCTACATGGAGAATTATTTAACTTTGGACTTGTTTGCCTACAATTTTATACTTATTCTTAGTCCAGTTTATAGTACCTGAATCTCCTAGATGGCTTTATATCAAAGGAAATAAAGAAGGATTTTGTCCAAACTTTGAAAAGCATTGCACCTCCAGCAACAAGAAGTAGTTTAACCTTGAGTTTTTTCGGATCATTCATTGAATTTGAAAATCAAGCAGTACTCAACAACAACTCAGTCGATCTATATTTAGCTATCAAGATGTTGGTGGAAACAAATTGGTCTTTTCGTCGACTAGCAACAATAATGTATGTTGGATTTGGTCAATATTGGTATGTACTATGGTATGCCATTAGGTGTTGGAAGTTTAAATTTCAATCTCTACTTAAGCATGACATCTTCCATCTTGAATTGCCATCTTCCATCTTGATTCTTTTCCTTATTGGGAAACTTAGTAGGAAAGGTTCATTACTAGGATTTGCTATGCCAAGTGGAATTTGTAGCATAGGTTGTGTTATACTTTAAGGTGAAAAAATGGTGAGACAAGCGATGGTTCTCGGCGGAGATTTCAGTCCAATGCTCATAGCAATTGGGAGTAACAACAAATGGTATTCTTTTGGTGTGTTTGGTTTGAGCATAGTAATATGTGGTTGCTTTGTTGTGTGTTTACCAGAACAAACGGCAGAACACTTAGTGATACAATGGATGAAGAGGAGGACAAGGAAAGAACAATTGTCTGTTGATTATTATAGAAATCTTTTGCTTGATCAAACGACAATAACAAACCCAGTGAAATCCCACAATTGGAGTCTGAGGATAGTATATATGCAGACCTCCCCAGAAAAGAACTTTAGAAACTTGCACTCGTGCTCTTTATTTTGGGTTGTAATTGGTTTGGATTTCAAAGGTGGAATAGTTATAAGTAGATTCAAATCAAGGAGTAATCTATTGATGTATTTTATTATGCCATGGAATGTACTCTTTGTTTCTCATTTCTGAGTGTGTTTGACCGTGACATTTGACCATTACATATTTACCTATATATTTATGTTGTAGTTATGCATTTCAATTACTGTCAAAAAATGCGCGCAATCACCTTGCAAGAAATTTTAGATTAATTTGTTTGTTTTTTACCGGTCTACGAATGTTTGCACTTGTGCTCTATTGGTACCATCTAGGGTGGGTCGGGTCGGGTCAGATATTGACGGGTCAAAAACAGTTATGCAAAACGGATAAATTATCTGCCCCGATCTATATTTTAATATGGATAAAAAATGGGTTAACTGTCGGATAATAAACAGACCCTCAAACTTGGCTTCAGCTAGGTATGCTGCTAGTACCATCAAACAATGTGCTAGTGTCGACGACGAATGGGATTGGTGCAGCTTTTGCTCGTCTATGTGCTGAGTTTCCTCAAATTTGCACCTAATAACGAGAGGAGGAAAATCTCGGCACTTTCTTTCTAAACATTGCAATTTGTATTGCAGTAGCTCTTGCGCGCTTGTCTTGTCCACAGAACATGTGGGAAGACGATGGCGAGGCAAAGTTGGAATCATTGGCTTCCTCTGTTTCACTGTGGGATTTATTTCATTACCAACTTTGGCATTTATAAACAGAGGTTCTACATGGAGAATTCTTTACCTTTGGACTTGTTTGCCTACAATGTTATACTCATTTTTAGTCTATTTTATAGTACCTGAATCTCCTAGATGGCTTTATATCAAAGGAAACAAAGAGGGGTTTGTTCAAACTTTGAAAAGCATTGCACCTCCAACAACAAGAAGTAGTTTAACCTTGAGTTTCTTTGGTTCGTTCATTGAAATTGAAAATCAGGAAGTAGTCAACAACAACGCAGTTGATCTCTATTCAGCTATCAAGATATTGGTTGAAAGAAATTGGTCTTTTCGTCCATTAGTAACACTAATGTGTGTTGGATTTGATATTGGTATGACTTACTATGGTATGCCATTAGGTGCTGGAAGTTTAAATTTCAATCTCTACTTAAGCATTACATTGAATGCATTATCTGAATTGCCATCTTCCATATTGATTCTTTTCCTTATTGGGAAACTTAGTAGGAAAGGTTCATTACTAGGATTTGCTATGCTAAGTGGAATTTGTAGCATATGTTGTGTTATACTTNGTTGTGTGTTTACCAGAACAAACGGCAGAACACTTAGTGATACAATGGATGAAGAGGAGGACAAGGAAAGAACAATTGTCTGTTGATTATTATAGAAATCTTTTGCTTGATCAAACGACAATAACAAACCCAGTGAAATCCCACAATTGGAGTCTGAGGATAGTATATATGCAGACCTCCCCAGAAAAGAACTTTAGAAACTTGCACTCGTGCTCTTTATTTTGGGTTGTAATTGGTTTGGATTTCAAAGGTGGAATAGTTATAAGTAGATTCAAATCAAGGAGTAATCTATTGATGTATTTTATTATGCCATGGAATGTACTCTTTGTTTCTCATTTCTGAGTGTGTTTGACCGTGACATTTGACCATTACATATTTACCTATATATTTATGTTGTAGTTATGCATTTCAATTACTGTCAAAAAATGCGCGCAATCACCTTGCAAGAAATTTTAGATTAATTTGTTTGTTTTTTACCGGTCTACGAATGTTTGCACTTGTGCTCTATTGGTACCATCTAGGGTGGGTCGGGTCGGGTCAGATATTGACGGGTCAAAAACAGTTATGCAAAACGGATAAATTATCTGCCCCGATCTATATTTTAATATGGATAAAAAATGGGTTAACTGTCGGATAATAAACAGACCCTCA
>AWOL01S0220911.1:0-15602 GCA_000715115.1 Nicotiana otophora
AGGTAACATGATTAGTTTGCTTACGATGCATTTTTACGTACGAAAATATAGGGTGTAACACAGCAGCTCTTTGAGGTGTCCCTACTGCAACATGTTCACGACCTCTTGCCTGAGGGCGATGCAGTCTTCTATCTTGTGTCTGCGCTCCTGGTGGAACTCGCAGAGGGCGCCGGATTCTGGTGCTCGGATTAAACCTCATCTTTGGCAGCCACTTCACCTTCGTTCCGAGTTTCTCCAGGGCATAGCCTATTTCTGTATGTGACACACAAAAATTGTTAGAAGATAATAAAGGTTGCATACGTCTCTCATTCCAATGAGTCCCTGTTCTCGACCTGGATGGGCCTTCATCATAGTGGAAAGAAGGTGGGGCGGGCCCCCTGACATATGGCTGATGTCGCTCCTTGTTAGATCGTGAGACCGGGTGATCCCTCTTATATTATCTCTCTGTTCTTTCCTAGACTCGGCTTGTACCGAGAAGAAGCGTTGAGTTGGTCTATTAGGGTCGTCAACATCTGCTTGAACTTCTGCACAATAAGCATTGTGAATTTCATCCCAAGTGGTCGAAGGATATTTCATCAACCGGCTCAGCAGTTTTCTAGTCATTCTTGAACCATCTCTACTCAACCAGTTCTAAAACGCTGCGACCGCCATTCTCCCGGACACGTTTGGTAGGGTCATCCTTACCCTGTTGAATTGGGCGAAGGAAGTCCCTCAGTCCCTCTCCTAAGGACTACTTTATGGCAAATATGTCACTTACTCTTATTTCGGCTTTCTTGGCTCCAACATGCGCCGTTACGAACTTATCGGCCATCTCCTCAAAGGTTTCTTTGGAGGGGGTTGGTAGCTATGAGTATCATGTTAATGCCCCTTTCGTAAGGGTTTTTCCAAATTTCTTCATCGAAATAGAGGAAACATGTTCATTGGTGAGGTCGTTGCCTTTCATGGCGGTGACATAATGAGTCACATGATCTTCGAGATCAGTCATTTCGTCGTATATCCTAAGCTATGACAGCATATTGAAGGTCTTTGGTATGGCATGCGGGGATTCTTCCTCGGTGTACGGATGCTCTATGAACCTACCGGTGTCCCTCTTTGGCAGTAGCTTAGGAGCATCCGGTATCTTGTCGACTTGTTCTTGGTGTTCTTTCATTTGATCTCCGGGCGCTTTATTTTCACTCTCTATTTCTTCCACCCTTTTTAGAATAGCGGAGAGGACGTTGTCACCTGTATTGTTAGTAACACTTTGAGTTATACCTGGCGTTGGAGGGTCTGGTTGATCATCATATTTGTTTGCACGTTGCACTATGTGGGCTCTTGTAATATCTGTAGTCATGCATGGAGTGGACTTGTTGAGAATGCTTACTAGCATAACGATCAACCATACTTCGAGGAGCTTTTTCATGGTCGGTGGCGTCCCTTCTCCTATGGACGTGGAGGCCAGTTTCCATTTAGTTTTGTTATACTACAATGGGGGAAAGGCGACCTCTGGCGCTAGGGGGAGGCAGTGGGCGTCACATCATTGCCTAATGTTTCACAGCTCTCGTTAATAGCGTTCATGATGTTACTAAGGAAATCACCTATCACTTTAGTCCTCACTCTTTGGTTACCTGCTTTGTAGGTTTCCGTATGTGCAAAGAAAGAGAAAGATCTTGGGGTTTGTGAGGTTAGTGACTCACGTTAGTTATAGATCTAAAGGAAACTAAAAATTTAGCTATGAAGTCCCCACAGACGGCGTCAAATTGTGATTTTGGTTCAACCAATTAGAATTAAGTAAAGTACAGTCAATAATAGCTAATAATAATATCCAAAAGATAAGGTTATCAGTTTTATGACAAATAATATGTATATTGGCCGAAGGGTAGTGAATGTGAGCACTAATAGCAGTATTCAATGATTCAAAAAGATGGAAGATAGCATTAAATAGTAATGAATGACAATAAATGGCATTTAAGTAAATAAAAATGTGTGAGTCACCCCGAAAATNTGGGGTTTGTGAGGTTAGTGACTCACGTTAGTTATAGATCTAAAGGAAACTAAAAATTTAGCTATGAAGTCCCCACAGACGGCGTCAAATTGTGATTTTGGTTCAACCAATTAGAATTAAGTAAAGTACAGTCAATAATAGCTAATAATAATATCCAAAAGATAAGGTTATCAGTTTTATGACAAATAATATGTATATTGGCCGAAGGGTAGTGAATGTGAGCACTAATAGCAGTATTCAATGATTCAAAAAGATGGAAGATAGCATTAAATAGTAATGAATGACAATAAATGGCATTTAAGTAAATAAAAATGTGTGAGTCACCCGGAAAATGGGTGAGATCCAAGAATAGTATTTTTGACAATGAAGAATGATTGATGAGACTTAGAACACACATGTTGTTCTTGGATCGAGTGGAAACGTGTAACGACCCAACTGGTCGTTTTGAGCAATTGCATCCAGTTCGGCAGTTTTAGGTCATGCGTAGCTTCATTTAGTGTATTATGACTTGCGTGCATCATCGACCCGGGGTTTTGAGTGGTTCTGAAATAATTTTAAGGAGTGACGCTCATTTGAGAAGCTCGAAGTTGAAAGAATTGACCAAGATTTGACCTTTGAGTATTTGACCTCAGATCGGAGTTTTGACGGTTCTAGTAGGTCCGGATGATTTTTTGGACTTGGGCGTATGCCCGAATTTGCATTTGGAGATGGTTTCAGCATCATTTGGCGAAAATTGGCAATTTAAAGGTTTGAAATTTTCCTAGGTTTGATCATGGTTTAATTTTAAGGCTATCGGGTTT
The DNA here is from genome assembly GCA_000715115.1 of Nicotiana otophora. Taxonomy (NCBI): domain Eukaryota; kingdom Viridiplantae; phylum Streptophyta; class Magnoliopsida; order Solanales; family Solanaceae; genus Nicotiana; species Nicotiana otophora. The sequence continues at coordinate 2,785 of AWOL01S0220911.1, forward strand.
GGATTTTGGTTTCGGAACTTGGATAGGTACGTTTCGTCATATGGAGGTTGCATGCAAAATTTGGCGTCATTTGGAGTTGATTTAATATGGTTCGGACGCGTGATTGCGATTCTAGAGGTTCTTTAAGTTCATAGGGATTTTTATGCATTTTGGCATTCGATTCGTGATTCTAGAGGTTATTCTGATGTTGTGATCACGCGAGCGAGTTCGTGTTATATTTTTGGACTGGTGTGGGTGTTTGGTTTGGAGCCTAGCAGGTTCAAGTGAGTTTTGAATTGGTTTCGGAATGATTTTATATAATTTTTGAGTGCTGGTACTGGTTCCATCGCATTTGCGATGTTTTTGTTGCAAAACGACTATCGCATTTGCGAAGTAGCCATCGCATTTGCGAAACTGGGCTATTGGGGAAGAGTTCGCATTTTCTAAGACATTCATCGCATTTGCGAGTGTGGGCTATTAGCTTTTGAGAAGCTTTCTTCTGCATTTGCGATGACATCTGTCTTCGCAATTGCGATATTTTGGTCGCAAATGCGACTTTAGTAGAACTCCTCCTGGTTCGCTTTTGCGATGCCTTGTCTTCTTTTGTGGGGTTCGCATTTGCGAACCCTATGTCGCAAATGCGACATCTGCAGTCTGCATATAGCTGAGTAATTCCGAGACTTAGCTTCATTTTGATATATTTTGAACCCTAGCCTCGATGGGAGGTGATTTTGTGGAAGGATGTTCCTACCAAACTATCGGGTTAGTAATTTTAATCAACTTTCAATATATTTCGTGATTATACATTAGAATTAACATCAAATTTATGAGTATCTAAGGGAAACATTTGGAGATTTTGTCAAAAATTTGAAATAAATGAAATATTTTGGATTTGAGAATCGAATTGGACTCGGATTTGGAAACAAAATACGTACATCGACTCGTGAGGCTATGGGTAATCAATACCTACCCTTGGACCCGAGTTTTGACTGGGCGTCCCAGGGTTAACTTTTGTTGACTTTTTAAAAATTGTATAAAGATCATAGCTTTGCTAATTGGAATTGTTTTCTCTTGCATTGTTTGATGTATTTAAGTCGTCTTTGGCTAGATTGAGTCGAGTGGAGATGAATTTGCAAAGGAAAAGCTAATTTGAGTATTGATTTGGCCGAATTGAGGTAAGTATCTTGTTTAACTTTGTTGAGAAAAGTTTTTCTACTAATTGCTATTGTTTGCTACATGCGGGGGTGATGCATATATGATGTGACGAGTGTATATGCATGTACAAGGGTTAATAATGCTCGGGGGTAGAATATACAATTAATTGTACCTTGTAGAATTTTGTGACCTTCTCGTTTCATGCCCTGCTTAACTTCTAGATTACCAAGAATATGAAATTAAATGCTAGGAACCAAGATTTGGCTCATTATAACTTGATTAAAATTTGACGAATTTTTGTGAAACTATTGATGTGTTAAATTCGGTCATCATTATGTTTAATCATTAATACATCGTTACGACCGATATTCTTGAGATATTTAATTCTATACTTGAGTTAAAGATCATTTTTTTTAGATTTGTCAAAATACTTGAATAATAAAGTACTTGAGGTTTGTTGAATTGTTATTGGCTGGAAAGATGCGATTGATGTTCATTTGGAATATTCACTTAAACACTCTCCTTGATGTTATTCATGCTTCCTACCTTGCTTGTCATTGGTATATATATGCTTGGTGAGGAAAAGCGTAAAGCACTAAGAGTGATGTCGTGCTATTGCGTATGCATTATCATGTGAGGAAGAGTGTAAAGCACGAAGGGTGATGCCATGCCATTTTATTTACGTTATCATGTGAAGGTAAAAGTAAAAGCATGAAGGGTGATGAAGGTAAAAGTAAAAGCATGAAGGGTGATGCCGCATGTTCTCATTTATATTAACATGTGAGGATGAGTGTAAAAGCATGAACGGTAATGCCATGCCATTTTATTTATATGATCATGGGTTCATGGCACGAAGGGTATTTCCATGCAGGCTAGGACGAGGGACATGCATTATGTTGTGATATCTTTTCATGGTGTATACGGTCATGCCTTTACCTTGAACTATTACTGTTGTACCTAAGTTTTCTATATGACTTGTCGTTAGTGTTATGGTTTTGTTCTCTATCTCAATTGTTGTTGTATTGCCCATGCCTTCTGTTTGTTTAACTTACAAATATCATGTTTCCCTTTTTGTTGTTATATCTACATTCATGGCGTTCCTCATTTGTTGCATTTTCGTATAAGCTTTCTATCATATTAGTTATTCATTCCTTCTAGGTGTTAGCTCATAAAGATAATGATTTCCCTCTTGTTTGTTATATCTACACATTAGCCTTCTACCATGCTAGTTAGTAAAATTTATATTCTTCTTTCCTAATTGCTGTCATTATTTCTATGCCTCCTACCTAGTCTGCTATCGTTGAGCATATGTACTGCCTTCTTCGTTATTGTATCCTGTGTATTTTTCTCTTTGTCATTACTGTTATTGGCATTTCTTTCACTCAGTTGGTACTGTTATACGTATATTTGATGAGGATTAGATAAATGCACGAAGGGTGTTGTCGTGCTATTGACATGATATCTTGTGTACATTTCTCACACTATGAAAGTTATGGAGTTACTATCGTGGTTCATTGGTTCATTGGTCAAGATATTGGAAAATGCTAAATTGTGATCTCTTCTAGTACTCATTTATTGCTTCGCATATTCATTTTGTGTACGCTTTTCTGTTATATTGTAGTATCGTTCTATTGCTTGTTTTAAAAAGCCCCATCACTACTTCACCGAAGTTAGTCAAGATACTTATTGAGTACATGGGGTCGGTTGTACTCATACTATACTTCTGCACATTGCGTGTAGATTTTTGGAGCGGAGCTGCGGTGGATGACGGGGGATGACTCTGAAGATGTTCGTGCCTTCCGGATGTGGGTACCACTTGTTCCTGGGTAGTTCTAGAGTTTAATTCTGTTTATGTACATTTTAAACAGAAGTTGTATTTATTTCACATCCATTTTTGCAATAATCCAGTCTTAGTAGCTCATATCTTGTACTACTAGTCCTTGGGTTATTGTTTGGAATCCAGATATATCAATTGTTGATCACATTTATTTTATTAGAATTGTGTTAACTGTTAATTGGATGACCTAACGGGTCGGGTTAGGTGCTATCACGATTTGTGGATTTTGGGTTGTGACAAGTTGGTATCAGAGCACTAGGTTCGTAGGTTCTACGAGTCATGAGCAAGTGTCTAGTAGCGTCTTGCATATCGGTATGATGACATCCATACCTATCTTCGAGAGTCTACATGACATTTAAGAAAATTTCCCTTTCTTCTTTCCTTATCGTGCAGCCTTGTTTCAGCTTGAAACCTATTTTAATTCTTCATATTCGTTCATATGAGATGTTGTGCATCAGTAATTGCTATGCGTCGATGATTTATGATGCTGTAGATGGATTACGAAGGGCTATGGATGCTTGATTATCATCGCATGTGATGTCTAGTCCGGGGAGCAGATGCAGTGTTAAATCTTTCAGTCGTTCATTTGTGATACGAGGCGGGCTCTTATATCTGGTTGGTAAGCACGAACATGGAAATGCGGGCTAGTGGACTAGTTATTTTGATTATGGTGGGTTCATGGTGAGTTGTTGCATTTGTGGGTTATCTCCTGCGTGATGAGTTTGGATCGTGTGTTTCGTATGAGGTTTCCATTCGGTGGGATGCATATATTATCATTTCAGAACATTTGGGGAAGTTGTTTGACTATTGTAAGGATGGGTAAGTGCTTGGCAGAGTCTTCGAAGTGTTCTATGACAAGTATTGCATGGCCTTTTTTTAAGTATTCAACTAAATTGCCGTGCGGGATCGGGGCATGCTGTAAAGATATGTGACTTTGGATTACCGACGATGTGTTCTATGGCTTCGGGATAAGTGGGAGAGTCTTCTAATAACGATCGGATTGTAGGATCATGCGTTGTATCAGTTGTCGGGCTGAGGGGTTGCTTGGTTATTGCTTTGAATAGTCATGTGCTGGTGAAGCGTGGTTTGCTCGGTGCGTATTAATTGTCTATTGAAGATCGGAGTAAGGTGAGTGGTTATCGATAAGGTTCTGACGAGTTTCAGATCATATGTAACATTTAAGGACTTATAAATTTGTGTATGGGTAAGGCTTGAGATCGGTATCGAATGGTAATCGGATCTGCAGTATTACTATGTCAAGAATGATTCTACATGGCAATATTGGATGGATGCAAGAAACGGCTTTAGAGTCCTAGAAGGTCCCTTTAGAGCGATGCATATCAGATTGAGTTGCTTACGGGTTGGCAGTCTGGGTGATTCGGTTGAGTTAGAGGCGATCGGTTCTGATGACTCGATCATGTGTTAATGAGTTCTGAAGAATTTACCATGGTTATGGCCAATGCCGGAGTTGATATTTTCTACAAGTATAGAAGTTATATTGCGTGTGGTGATGTTCTCCTAGATTGAGTTAAATGCAAGGTTCGCGCTTGTTGAGATGTTCAATTTGCTTGTAGTTCAGAGTTGATTATGAGTTTTTCTTATTTTCGCAAGTTAGCATGTTAGTGACGGTGCGTTTGTGGGATTCAAAGCTGCGAGTTCAAGATTGCGGTTAAGTCACGCCTAGCAATTGAACAGTGACCTAAAGCAATTCTCGAATACCACACTAAAATCTTTCCTAATGTCAAAGGGATTTATTTTTTATTTTTTATTTTTATAAATTTTCCTAGTGATCTAGGTGTAGTTGTATTCATGAGAAAGAGAACCAGAGGGGGACTTGACCTTACCTCAAAATTACAACATACGGACAAGCAATTGTCCTTCAAAAAAAGGATGGCCTTAAAGCATACATTAATTATTCAGCCATCCCATCAACTAAAAAGGGCTAACTAACAAAGAAATTAGCCTTGTCGTATCTTTTCCTAATAGTAGGCATCTGAAATTTGTCCAACATAAAGGGGTCCTTCGCACCTCTAGGAAGGTCTTCGAAGGTGTAATAGAAGGAATCTTGTTGACTATTGTTGGCTCTTTTTGCTAGATAATCCACAACACTATTAGCCTCAAAGGGATTCAATAGTCTATATATAGCCATAATCATCCGTTAGTTGCTTTATTTGCACAAGATAATTTTTTGCGGCAAAAGAGATTTAACCGAACCCCTTGCCTAAACCTAGCTCCCCACCCGATATATATATAAAGGAGGATTTATATCGCCAACCTCAACTTGTTAGGACTGAGTGTACGTAGTAATTGTTGTTGTTGTTATACACATATATGGTATCAAGAAATTTGTGCTTCAGGATTTAACTCTAACCAACCATCATATAAATGATGCCATATTTTGAAATTCTTGGCTCAAATTAAACATATAGGAGAGAAGAAAAATGAACTTAGGGAGGCTTACTAGTACAACCAAAGTGGCCATTCAACTTCAAGAGATGAAGATGATAATAAAGGGTAAAAACCAAAGCTGGCTCTGTCCAAAAAGATATGTACAAAAGTCCATATATATTTCTTGGCCAATTTTCCTGGAAACACAAAGAAAGAATTAGCAATCAAGCAATTCACGGGAGGATCGATTTTCGACTCCATAATTTTCAGCAAAGCTTCCTCTACATGAGCTGAGAAGACATGTAACAAAGCAGACATGAATTGATCATGGTTCAATGACCGGTCGAATTTACTGAAAGTCTATCACACACTGTCATGTAACGTATATCTAGCCCGAGACCTCGATAGCTAGAAAATATATCGTCCTAACTATTCTTTTGAGTGATCTGATTGTGTATAGATTGAGTGTTGATGAAAGTAATAGCGAAGCCTTTTTGTGCAAGTTTGATGGTTAGATGGATTGTGGGAATAACATGGCCTTGTAGTGGATAACATACTAATATTGCATGAGACTTTGGTCTTGAATCTACCATTTTTGGTATAAATTTTTAACTATGTGCAAATAGACAAAGGTTGAAGAGGTAATGAAAGAGAATTAAGTTTTGTAATGAATGACCATAAGCAAGAATATGCTTTACTTTTGGAATGATACTATATAGAGGAAAATGTTATGCAGAATTTTATGCTTGCTAAATTATTAAAAGTTAATTTGTGAAAGATAAGTGTAAGTGAAATTAAATGACCATAACCCAAAATTCATTTTAAAAAAATGTTTATTTTGGGAAAAGAATACTTTAGTTTCTCTGTAACTAACTAGAGGAGGCTAAAGTATAAGAGTTAATTTCTTAAATGGTCATTTAAATTAATGAAATTGTACAGTAAAATCACTTACTCCCTTTATTTAAATCTATTTGAATTTTTTCGAAGCAAGAGGATCAAATTTGTTTTTGGATATAGATTCTTTAAATTTTTTAAAATAAAATTTATTTATTTAGAAATTATATAAAAATACTATTTGTTACAATAGTTAACAACTGAAAGTATTTAAACTTATTTATAGAAAATATGATTAAAGAAAATCATATCCCTAAATAATAATAGGTTCATTTTGTTGAAACGAAGAGAGTATCTTTTTTCTTTATCTGTAACAATAAAATCATCTAACCATTTAAGACTATATCAAGAAATTACTAATTTATAAAAGCATACATAGCCACGTGCTGATGTGCATAGGGTATAGGAAGCTATACTCTTTTAAGAACAAGAAAGGTGTCATGGTCATATGATAGTCAAAATAGACTTAGAAAAAGCCTTGTATATCTTAGAATGGTCATTCGTTCATTATTCTCTCAATATTCTTAACCTTCTCTCATCTTTAATCACCTTTATTATGAACTGTTTCTCTTCATCGTCTATATCTATTCTTGTCAGTGGCAAACCAACTCCTTTCTTTCCCCACCAGAGAACTCTCACTAGGATGATTAATCTATCCACAAATACCAACAGCTGGGACCCTATCACACTGTCACGAACTGGTCCAGCCCTATCTCATCTTCTTTTTGCAGATGACCTTATGCTATTCGCAAAAGGAGACACAAAAAATGCTACTGCTATTAACAACATTCTTCAGCAATTTGGTACCCTCGCGGGTCAGAGGATCAACCATGCCAAATCAAAAATTATTTTCTCACCAAACACTCCTCAATCGACTCGTATATGTGTCTCCAGTATTCTCAATATGCGCACCTCCACAACAGTAGGTCAATATTTAGGTCTTCCAATCACTAAACTGCAGCCTCAAAGCCGCTACTACCAATACATTCTTGCCCAAATGAATAATAGACTCCAAAGATGGAAAACAAATTTTCTCAATCTTGCCTACTGTTGGCTATTCCTACATAACAAATTTTCTTTCGACTATTCCTACATATGCCATGCAAAGTAATATTTTGCCCGCCAAAATTATTAATTATATTGATAAAACTAAGAAAAGTTTTCTTTGGGGTTCTACTCCGTACAAAAGGAAAATTCATTTAGTTAATTAGGACAAAGTGACATTACCATGTCACGACGGAGGTCTAGGAATTCAGAAAATCAAAGGCAAGAATTTGGCACTGGTTCCAGGTTTGGCATGGCGCGCTTTCGCCACAACCCTCATGCCCCTTGGGTTAAAATTTTATCGTCCAAATACCGCCTCCCTCGAAATTCTACACATGTTATTCCACTTGCGCGCAATGTCACCTTCATTTGGAAAAGGTTTATCAAGGGTAACACATTGAACACCAAGGGCCTTAAATGGAATTTTGGAGTTGGTTTTGATATTAATGTTTGGCATGACATTTGGCTTCCTACTAATTTCACACTTAGGAGCCTAATTCAGGGTCCCCTAACGCATCTTGAATCTACCTTAACGCTTTCTGATCTTTTCCAAAATGACCAATGGCATCTACATAAGCTATCATTCAACCTCCATCCCATTATATCTACCCTCATCCAAAGTACCTACTTCAATCCTTGCTCGCTTTTCCCTGATACGTTCTGCTAGTTTCCAAATCAAAGCGACACTTACAGTACAAAATCAGCGTATGATCTGGACCTCCAAGAACACCACCGATTCGCCATGGTTACTTCTCCAATCTCATGGATTTGGAAACTCCATATTCCCAATAAACATAAATTATTCCTTTGGCTAATTCTTCCAAAGCGCCTTCCTACAACAACCTAACTTCACAGTTCTCCATGATCCTAATTGCATATCGTGTGCTCATACCCCAGAAACCATAGCACACTTATTTTTAGAATGTGGCATTATCTGACCAATATGGACTTTCTTCCATATAAACACTATTGCTCCCAACTTCAACAAAATGGCTTTGCTGCGTAATCAAAGACCCTTTTTCTACCAAGGAATTGAGGTCCCTGCCATGTTAATGGTTCCTTTCATCCTCTGGCATATTTGGATTATAAGGAATCATAATCATTTTCATAATCCCCGCAAGGAGTTGTCTGTAATTGCTATTGTAATACCCCGGAAAAATTTCGAAGTGTTTTAAGACCATTAAAAAGATTGGCAGGTACTAATTATATTAATTCGGATATGAACAAGACTAATGATATGGATGATATCAATTGATCATGATAATATATGTATGAGGTGAATTAAGAATGGTTTATGGTCTAAGAAGAGCCCCAAGGCTAAGTCAAGTTGGAAATTATACGATGGGGTAAAGTTTCAAGTGAGTTCGCATAATACCTAATTTCAAACAAGTATAACTCTCAAGATATGAAGTTTTATATGGTTTATGACCTATCAAATGAAAGGTCTATGTGTTAAGTTTATAATTCTTCAAACCGTTTATCATTTGGAGATTTCTACAAGAAGTTATGACCTTTTTACTCAAGGGTGACAGAACAGCTACGCGAGTCTTGCGTAGTCTACACACCATTGCATGGGCAAATCCAGCAACTTCCAACTGAAGGGGGATAGAAGTCCACCCTGCGTAGCCTACGCAACTTTTGGATCCATTTTAAAGGGACTGAAACAAGGGGTTTAGAGAGAGAAAATATTAATTCTTCAACTTGGAATTAATTTCTAGAGAGAAGGAGGGGCTCTTCCACCATGGATACACTTCAAGGTAAGTTATTTTGGAACAAGGATGATTATATAACATCATTTAATAATAACACTAATATTATTATGGATCAAATTCATAGAAAATGGGTTGAATCTTCAAGAACACCAAAAAGAGAAAAAATGAATTTTTTTCACCAAGAGGTAATCCCTTCACTTGAGCTTCATATATATATCATATTGGAGTATGGGTATCATGCTTATGAGTTTTATTTATTTAAAGTTATAATGGGATATTGTATAAACTCTAAGGGTGGGTCTTGAGAATGCCATTTTTGGTTAAAGAAGAAGATGAATAGTGATGAATTGATATAAATGCATATGTCTTGAGTTTCTAATGATTCCAATAGACTTGATAAATTAATTGATGAACGAATTTAATTGGGAATCACCATTTGGATAAGATACAACACTAGTTCTTGTAATGGATGTTCTTGAACCTAGAGTTTTGTTGGAGAAGGCAATGATAGTGACTTGATGATGTTGGGTAATTAACATAATATTATTAATGACTCCAAATGAGTAGTAAATGATAAGAATCAAATTGAATAGGCTAATGGATGAGCATGTTGTATAATTTGGGATAGTTGAAGGCTTGTTGCTAAACTGTGAAGCCTAAGTGGATATTTATGAATCTTTTCGTATTTATTTTGATGTAGTTGGGATATCTGATGGTAGGTATTGAATTGTGGGTGATATTTGGATATTTTAATCAATTGGAGCATTGTAGTATTTTCGGAGCTTGAAGGTTGAGGTAATTAACACTTTTAAACTTGGTTCTGAGGGTATGAATCCCCGAATTTGGTGATATATAAATTGTTTGGAGGTGACGCACACGATAGTTGACGAGCATGTGGACGTGCACATGCTCTTCCATATGGATACACTTCAAGGTAAGTTGTTTGGGAACAAGGATGATTATATAACATCATTTAGTGATAACACTAACATTACTATGGATCAAATTCATAGAAAATGGGTTGAATCTTCAAGAACACCAAAAAGAGGAAAAATGAGATTTTTCCACCAAGAGATAATCCCTTCACTTGAACTTCATATATATGTCATATTGGATTATGGGTATCATTTTTATGAGTTTTATTTGAAGTTATAATGGGATGTTGTATGAACCCTAAGGGTGGGTCTTGAGAATGCCATTTTTGGTTAAAGAAGAAGATGAATAGTGATGAATTGATATAAATGCATATGTCTTGAGTTTCTAATGATTCCAATAGACTTGATAACTTAATTGATGAATGAATTTAATTAGGAATCACCATTTGGATAAGATACAACACTAGTTCTTGAAATGGATATTCTTGAACCTAGAGTTTTGTTGGAGAAGGTAATGATAGTGACTTGATGATGTTGGGTAATTAACATAGTATTATTAATGACTCCAAATGAGTATTAAATGATAAGAATTAAATTGAATAGGCTAATGGATGAGCATGTTGTATAATTTGGGATGGTTGAAGGCTTGTTGCCAAATTGTGAAGCCTAAATAGATATTTATGAATCTTTTCGTATTTATTTTGATATAGTTAGGATATCTAATGGTAGGTATTGAATTGTGGGTGATATTTGAATATTTTAATCAATTAGAGTATTGTAGTATTTTCGAAGCTTGAAGGTTGAGGTAAGTAACACTTCTAAACTTGGTTCTGAGGGTATAAATCCCCGAATTTGGTGTTATATAAATTATTTGGAGGTGACGCACACGATAGTTGACGAGCATGTGGACGTGCACCATAGAAATTGTAACTCGAACAAATTCTGTGAAGTTGTAAAAAATTAAAGAATCATATTATTATCCGAATATTTTTCACGTGTTAGGAAAATTGAGCTCAGACTCGTATTAAAGATCATGATTGGGCTATGCGCCGATATTTTGGAACCCACAGGGTCGTGTTGCTGTTGAATTTATATGATTTAAAAATATATATTTCATACTCAGTTATGTTCATCCATTGTGAGTCTAATTATAGGACGGGGTTACCCGCCTGCAGCTGGCCATATTGGCTTTTTATATATTATTACTATATGGAACGGGGCTGCCCACCTGCAGCATGCCTTATAAGTTTTATTATTATACGGATCGGGACTGTCCGCCTGCAGTAGGCCATAACGGTTTTATATCACGCTTGGCCTGAAGGAGCCCCTCCGGAGTCTGTACATACCCCTAGTGAGCGTAAATGATTATATATTCGGGATGAACTTTCCAGGGCATGGACTTGCCTTACTTATTTATATTGTGATTAATTTTTCCTAGACATGGATCTTGTCCGTATCATTTACATTTGGAGATAAATTACCCCAGGGATGGATTGGCCTTATATGGTATGGAGTGACTGACTGTTAGTCGATGTGTATATATATACAGGATGGAATATCCCTGGGCTGGATTAGCCATAAACAGTACTGAGTGACCGAATTATTAGTGACCAGTAGTACATGAGGTATTTCTATTGAGATGTCACATTCCTCATATCATGCAGAATTGATCTATTTTGCTAGTAATGAGTTTAACTGTTGAACTTGAAAGCATGCCTACATTTCTGTACCATTATTTATGTACTGGACTGTACTTGCGGAGTTCGTCACTACTTTCAGCCCAGAGGTTAGTCTTGTTACTTATTGAGTTGGTTGTACTCATACTACACTTTGCACCTCGTGTGCAGATCCAGGTGCTTTCGGACACGGCGACTGTTAGATCTCAGAGTGCTATCCGTTGGAGACTATCAAGGTAGTTGCTTGGCGTCCGCTGACCTTGACTCTCTCTTTCTCTCAGTTATTGTATTGTTCTATACTGTCAGATAGTGTTTTTATCAGTCAGACTTTATTTTCATATTAGATACTTATGTACTTAGTGACATCGAAGTTTGGGAGTATTTATATCTATATTTGTGAGATTTCTTCTGCTGAATTTAAATATTATATTTTCAAATTTAAAAGATATGGTATTTTATTGATATTGTCCGCTTGTCTAGTATTGAGATAGGCTCCATCATGACAGGTGAGATCTTGGGTTGTGACAGCTATCATGTATCATCTTATAGAATTTTTCTTTCTTTCACCAGCTCATTCTTCTAAAGCCAACACGTGCACTCTTTACATTAAATGATACCCACCGCCTAATAACTTTGTCAAGCTTAACATTGACGACGCCTTCAAGTAAGCAACTAATAGAGCGGGAGCTGCTGGAATTTTTCGTCACTCGACCAATCGATGGATCTGGGGATTCACAACCAGTTTAACTTGCTTCTCTACTACTGAAGCTGAATTAATAGCACTTTGACTAGGCCTATAGTTAGCTAAAGACGTTAACCTCTGGTCGCTTCAAATAGAAATTGATTCACAGGTACTGTGCATCATGGTCGAACATGGTAATGAACTTTACTTACCTATTATTTCTGACTGCAGGTCACTGATGCTGGAACTGGAGCGCGTGGAGCTTAGACATGTATACCGAGAAGCTAATATTGTAGCAGATGCCTTGGCTAAGCATGGGATGAACCTCACACCCTAAGATGGACGACAACTATGGCATCCCTTATATTACTTATCTCCCCCTCCCTTTGTTTTATCAGCTTTCAATAAGGACTGTTCTGAAGACTTGAACGCTCGAACAGTCTTGGCTTGTAATAATTATAACTGTTACATTACTTAATTTCTAATATAAGTATCCTTATTAGCAAAAAAAATAAGAAGATGTGCATAGGGTATCAAAAAATATTCTCATTTTCTTAATTCAAAGTCATAACTCAT
>AWOL01S0220946.1:0-12810 GCA_000715115.1 Nicotiana otophora
GTTGTTGCCGGCGCGTGGAGGAGCGTGACAGCTTTTCTGCCGGATAAAATTTCAGGGGTTGGTAGTCGGAGGGTGATCTACCTCGTGGTAGTGTTGATTTTAGCACAACACCGATAGAAAGTGAATTTCACTTAGACAAGCCTTAGGTCACCGGAAAAATTACACGATGACTAAGTTCTTTCTTCCCGGTTAACGCTGGAATGACGCACAGCGATCTTTTCTCACTAATGCTCTGATACCATGTGAGAAGGCACGGGAGAAAATATGTTATTGATATTGGATGATAAATACAATACAAGAGGTCCCTATTTATAGCTATACACTACAAGGAGATATTACTCCTCTTCCAATATGGGACAAGACTACACTATACATATCTATAAACTAACAACTTTATATATACTTCAAGATTACGAAGAATGTATTCTCATTCTCGAACTGATGAAGAAGCCAATGATGAACGTCAACTATGAAGAGAAAGAGATGGATATAAGCAATATTAGCCGCATGAGAGAATGTATCACTGTAGTTGTGTCCGAATATCTATGTGTATAGTGTTTGCGACAAAACATGCCTTACGTTGATCAATTTGACCATCCATAGCAACCTTCATCGTGTACATTCATCAATAACTAAGGAAAGATTCCTGGAGGCAGAACAATAAATTATTCTATCCTATGGTGTAAAGTAAGCATATCCTCATTATAGCCTATCACGAGCTTACAAAGGAAGAGATTTTCCTGTGGAGGAGAATAGAGATGGAGGATGAGGACGACATGGAAACATAATGGTTTGATGATGAACGATGATATGTCATGGAGACATAAAGAGATGAGGATTACGAGTAAATCAAATATCTTCCTAAATGATCTGCCATGGACTGTGTAGGAGACAAGTCTGTAGCAGTTTAAGAGCGAATCTCGCATGATGCTGGCATTGATGATAAGTCAGGAGCAATGGTGCCGTGGGAGGAGACAAAGAAGTACCGATAGAATCTCAAGTGATGGCATGGATAAAATCACAGATATGTCGGCCCTGGGGTTTTGGCTTAAGGGAAAATGTAGTACATCACGGGATGCATGGTACGCGTACACCACATATTTGAATCTTCGTGGTGAACCAGCTTAGGTACTTAAGTAGAGAAGAGTAGAGGGACATGTTATCCACTGAGTTACAAAAGTTGGAAACAATCGATTTATCGGTTATCAAAAGGAAAAAACACATAGATGTCAAGATGGTAAAAAAGAGGTACTTCCTCTCGTCCCAATTTATGTGATGATGTTTGACTCGGCACAGAACTTTAGAAAGGAAGACTTCTGAAGCTTGTGGTCTAAAACAAGCCATAGATATTTGTGTGGTTATAAATCATCCCAATAGGGATAAAGTAGAAAGTTTAAACTTAAATTGTTTTTAAATAAAGAAGTATGCCATTCTTTTTGAAACAGGCTAAAAAGGAAAGTATGACATTCAAATTGAGACAAAGGGAGTATAAAATAAGGTTGGATTTCAAAGAAGGTGAAATTGCTTGACATAAAGTATTGAAGGAAGTCGGATGAGTAGCAATGATATGTCGCCCAAGGATTAGGCAATGAAGAAAACAAGTGCTCTCAAAGACGCGAGGAAGGAACAAAGATCATAGGAATAAATCAGTGTGTAAAACTTGATCTGGATAGCGGAGACAGCATACTATTAATCAAATAACTTGTTGTGAGAATTGTATCCCCCAAAATTTAGTGAAACATGTGATTGTTTGATTAGATTGTGAGCGGTCTCGATGAAATGTTCTATTCTTCTTCTCAGTTACTGCAATTTATTAAGAGGTATGCAGGACCTCTGATGAAAAATCATAGGAGAGCGCATAAAATGGTAAAACTGACAAAATGAACATTTTTGTATTATCCTCGTGAAATGTGCATGAAACCTCAAACTAATTTCCAACATTAGTATAAAATGTCTAAAGTTTGAAAAATAACTTAAAACAATCTTTTATTCAGAATTTTCAAGTACATTTTGAATAATCATAGGTGGAACTAATAATGCAACGGAAATTCCAAAGTGAAACTGATGTGACGGGGACTCCAAACATCCGAATGAAGCTATATTTCTAGAATGAAGAATCTTCCAAAAATGCCGCCACACCAGTCTCGGATCCTCCAAAAGTGAATAACTTTTAGAGGATCCGACACATTTCCCAGCATTTTTGAAGGATGCGAGCAACATAGGAATGAATTAAAGATAAAAGTAGCCTCGCCTAATTATTAGGACGACGAAGCCACGAGGTAGGGACAAACAGATATGTTTACTAAGTTGTTACTACTCACATTTTAGATAGAAAGGTGAGATAAACCATATACTATTTTCTGAAAGTTAGATAAATTTTTTGAGAACCTAATCTTGTAATGGTTGTTGTTGTCATGAGGACATTTTGGAATTAAGATGGGTCGAGTCGAAAGTGCAGTCGACTACCCCAAGAAGTGAAAAGTTGGTCAAAAGCCGGGATGTTGAAAAAGCTAGCTCCGTCACTTGAATTTGATAGGAGAGTCTCAGTCTAGTTTTCCTATGATCGAAGCAGCTCCGGAACCTTGATTGGTAGACTAGGAGGGTTTACTCAACTACGAAGGACCGAAAAAGCTCATGAAAAGTTGTAAACACCTGCTATCTTTCTCCAGAGTTTGAGAGCGTGTCAACCTTCCGATTCCGGCTGCAACTTCTTGTGTTGTGCTTGTAGAGTGTTCCAATACTTATGGAGTTGTGGTAGTACTTGTTTATGCACACATTCTCAGTAGACAAAAATTTCCTGGATGGTATTCAGATATTGCACAATGACAATGCTTTCTTCTGCTGGCGTTGCTGGTAATTGTAGGAGTAATTTGTCACGGAAGCGATACTATGTGAGGATTAAGATAAACAAGAAGCACCCAAGGGTGTGACTTAGCTATTAGTGCACTGAAATGAAGATCGTGGGAAAACAAGTTTTAAATCCTAGCAAAGGCTAAAAAATTGTAAGATTTCTTTCCATCTGCCTATGAGCTTGGTAGCAGAGTTAACCGATACCTGCACTCAATGAAATAGTTGAAGTTCATGCGAATTGGATCGGACACCACCGTTATTCAGAAAGTAAATAAAAGGATAATCAAGGAGTAGAGATTGAGAGAATGTGCGGAGACTAATATCTGTGCTTGAAGGACTATAGTCACACTGACAATTTACGTAGCTATATTTACCAGACATGGATATTGACTCTATACTACCTCAAGTATAGCTTTTTACAATCTTATCTCTTTCACAACGCCTCTCCAATGTTCAATGTATAAACACTTGATTTCTTATTTTTATTTTGCTATCTGGGTTCATCTTTCATCATGTTAATCTCAAATAATTCCCTATCCTTTCGCAGCCCTGGTTCTCTACTATATGGCTCTTCACAGAGTTTTAATTAATTTGTATTTCAGGTTGTTTCTCGGTTTAATAGCCTTGATGAGTACCTCAATGTTGTAGACGCTCATATAGATATTGCTCTCCAGAAACACATGGTAAGTTGAGAGATTTCTGGTGAATGGTTTATGTATATCTAGCACTGTTCCATAGATATTTTACTCTTCTGCAGCTATGGTGCAAAGCATGATGTCATCTGCTATTGACCGTGCAACCTGTTGTCTCGATCTTTTCATTGAGCATATGCTGGTTCAAAATGAACACATGATGGTCCTTTTGCTTCTTCAATCATTGTTGCTAGTTTCAGTTTTTTATACTGTACATTCCAAAATTAGTACATAATTCCTTTTATTCTTGTATAACTCAGTTTGGCTAAATTAATTCATTTTTAGGGTGTAGGAAATTCCAAGAAACATATTAGACAATGAAGGATCAAGAAATTTCTCTTCAAGCCCTAACTCTATCAGTGGTGTAGTTTGTTCTAGCTTCTTGATTTATGTGAGGAGCGCATGACATTCACCCCTCCACGTTTCGCTGATACCCATCTCTTTTTCTTCCACTTTGTTCCAATCCCCAGCTTTTTTACCTTGCAATAGCAACCAGTGCTCGTAATGGTAATACTGCGAGGGTGAAATTGTTTAGGTGGGTTAAGTTTTATGTTTCTTGTATATCCGTCTTCGCTCTCTTATTTGGATGTGTTTGGTATGGTGGAAATGGTTTATGAGAAATATGTTTACAGTTACCATATGCTACTTATTTTTATATCCAACCAAACGCTGGGGAATGAAAAATGATTTACCAGGGTAAAACATTTTCAACAAAAAACACTGTTCCATGGAAACATTTTCCGTCATATCCAATGCATCCTTTGTTTATGTTGCGTGTTTTCTTGTAATTTTCATCTTACAATTTGTTGATGTGTGCTCATCTCTAATACACCTCACATTCCATACGTCTTCTCTTAACTTTATGAACCTATCTCTTCGCTTGTAACTAAGGAGCCCAATCATGATATCTTTTGGTCTTTTTTTGGTTTTCTTCACTACTTTGAAGCATCGGGTTTGCAAAAATGATGCTCCAGTAAGTAAAAAGTTATTGATTCTTTATAGAAGTAGGGAAGATGCTAGTGTTTGCTGACCTTGGAGCTCATGTTAGGTTTGAGTAGCTCATAAAATAGTTGGAATGTCCCATGCGGGTGATATGACATCGGACTCAATAGGTAATTTAATATTTGGTTACCACTGTTCAAAGATGTGAGAAATAGTACGGGAAAAATATATTATTGATATGTGATTATGTTCTATTAAGTGTTATACAAGAGCCCTATTTATATATAATGTTTACATATACCTAAAGCCTCTTTATCAACACTCCCCCTCAAGCTAGTATATATAAATCATATGTACCGAGCTTGTTACATTTATAACTAATACGAGGACTAGTGAGAGACTTGGTGAAAATATCTACAAGTTGATCATTTGACTTCACAAACTTTGTAACAATATCTCCTGAGAGTATCTTTTATCTGATGAAGTGACAGTCAATCTCAATGTGTTTAGTCCTCTTATGGAACACTGGATTTGATGCAATATAAATGGTAGCTTGATTATCGAAACAAGTTCCATCTGGCTGATTTCTCCAAATTTAATTCTTTGAGCAATTGTTTGATCCAAACTAGCTCACATGTTGCCATAGCCATGGCCCAATATTCAGCTTCTAAGCTAGATCGAGCAACTACATTCTGGTTCTTGCTTTTCTAAGAGAGCAAATTACTTCCTACTAAAACACAATATCAATCTTCTCCCAAAGTGCTTTGGCCTTTTCTCTCCCTCACTAGCCTTTTTGGTTAAATGATCTTGAACACCTTGGCCTTTACACCACAACTCGATAGATGAAGCCCAAGCTAAGTAGTTTGAACTTCCCATTAAAGGTTCCAAAGTAATCATAATAGTTGAACTTCCAGAACCCGTGTTTTTAGAACCAAAAACATCAAATGCCCTAGACATCGTTGGATTCAAGAGAGGTCTAGCAAATTATCACAAAATACAAAAAGAATCAATTGTAACTCGCTGAAACAGGCGAAGGAAACACTTTAGTTACTGGAACAATCACTATAGCTGCTGGAAAATCAGTGTAATCACCTGAAAAATCGCAAAGTGATTGGAAAAAAAGAGAACAATATGGATAGGTTCGGAATTACTGGATGAGCAAATTGTCCTGAAGAAACTTTGTCAAAAAAAGGCCGGAAAAAGATCGTACTCGTGATACACGAATATTAAAGAGGAGAGTCGAGAAGTTAGTGAAATAAGCAAGCAGTTAGTTGGCAATTCAAAAAGTAATTAGAGTTAGTTAGAAATAACTAACTTCTGTTAGTGAGGGAATCTGTTCAGAATAAGTGAAATTCATCGTTCAATGTAATTGATATAAATACAGTTGTATTACACGATTATAATCATCAATAAGAATACAATCTTCTATCCTAATTCTTCCTCTCTTCTTCTTCCTTCATTTCTCAGCAATTTCTCAAGTTTTCGTTGACTTCTCGAAGCTTCTTCCCGAATCAAATCTGCGATCCTCGAGTTCTCCTTGAGCTCTTCCAATCGTGTATCATTGGTATCAGAGCACTCGATCCTCGGAATCATGGCGAAAGGCACTCGATCAAACGACAACTCGACTGAAGAACCAGTTGACTTACGTGAGTTGATGCAGAAATTGATAGCAGTTGTGGGAGCTTTATCTGGTGAAGTTTCACATCTGAAACAATTGGATCAAACAGTCCTTGAATTGAAAGAACAACTGACTAATTCAAGGAAGCATCAAAAGGACAAATCTCCATTACGAAATGAATGCGAACCATCTGAAGAAAGGTCCCAACAAGAAAGAAGCCCTACTAGTTGCAACCACCACAACTCTAACTTCTCTAGGTGGTCTAGGATGGAGTTCCTACGATTTGCAGGTGAAGATCTGAGATCATGGTTGTTCAAAATTGAACAATTTTTCTTTATAGAAAAGGTTGCGGCTGAGAAAAAGGTCGAAGTAGCTGCATTGCAACGGGAAGGGGAGGCTATACAATGGAATCTGTCCTTCATGAGGTACAGGCAATGCCTACAACCAACTACTTGGAATGAGTATGTTATGGCATTAGTCTAAAGGTTTGGGGCTGATTTTGATGATCCAATGGAGGAAATTAAAAGATCAAACAAACTGGTAATGTGAAGGAATATCAAGCTGTTTTTGAGAGAGAGAAATCTGAATAGAGTAAGATTGTCTCAAGAAAATGCCATCAACTGCTTCATTGGAGGTTTGAAACACGAGCTTAACATTGCAGTCAAACTCACCAATCTAACTACACTATCACAAGTGTATAGAAGGAAGTTAGTTGGAGGCCGACTTTGGGGGGAATAGTGTAGTTATGAGAACTGCTTATCAAAAGGAAGTGCTTATCAAAAGCACTTTATCGAGTATGCCCACCTATTACTTATCACTGTTGCAAGCACCGGTGAGCATCACAGAAAAACTGGAGCGACTTCAAAGGAACTTTCTGTGGGATGCGGCGGATGGAACTAGAAAGTTTCATCTAGTGAATTGGCAGACAGTCACTTCCCCAAAGAAGTGGGGTGGACTTGGAGTGAAAGATCTTAGGGTTTTTAACAGAGCTTTAATGGGGAAGTGGTTGTGGAGATTCGGGGTAGAAGAGCATGCTCTATGGAGGGAGGTCATAGTAGAAAAGTACGACTCAACGGGAGGGGGTTGGAGGACCAAGGCGATCACAACACCTTTCGGGTGTGGCATGTGGAGGAGTATCATGAAGAATTGGGAAGCATTCAGTGGCATCATCACTTACAGGGTGGGAGATGGAAGGAGAATCAGCTTTTGGAATTATAGGTGGTGTGGAGAGGATACTCTCAGGGTCTCCTTCCCCCACATCTTCAGAGTTTCAAACCAGAAAGAACTGATGGTCCAACAGATTCGCAAGGAGCTTGAAGGGGGGTAGTATGGGACCTCTCATTCAGGAGGAACATGCAAGATTGGGAGATTGCGGAGCTCCAAGTTTTGTTGGCGCTGCTATACGGGCAAGACAGGCTTCAGCCATCCTGTGACTC
The DNA here is from genome assembly GCA_000715115.1 of Nicotiana otophora. Lineage (NCBI taxonomy): Eukaryota > Viridiplantae > Streptophyta > Magnoliopsida > Solanales > Solanaceae > Nicotiana > Nicotiana otophora. The sequence goes on from AWOL01S0220946.1 coordinate 7,539, forward strand.
TTGGAGATGGGGCTTGCGTGGCGAGGGTTTGTTCACCGTAAAGTCCTTTTACCAGAGTATATTGGTGAGAGAGGAGACCACTTTTCCATACTCCTCGATCTGGATTCCTAGGGCGCCCACGAAGGTGTGCTTTTTTGCATGGCTAGCGGCAAGGGGAGTGATCTTGACTGCTGAAAATCTCCGAAAGAGGGGAATTACACTTGTTAGTTGGTGCTACATGTGCAAAAGCTCAGGGGAAGAAGTTGATCACCTTATGTTGCATTGCCCTGTGTCCTCTGCTTTGTGGAGGGCAATCCTGAATCTTTTTGGTGTTCAATGGGTGATGCCAAGCACTGTAAAGGAAATGTTACATAGCTGGGGCGGTTTTCGGAGAAGAAGAAAGCAGAAGGCGTGGAAGTTCGCCCCGTTAGCTCTCATGTGGGTAGTATGGGGGGAGAGAAATAGGAGAGCTTTTGAGGAGATTGAGTCTCCTTTTTCACATCTTAAGAATAGTCTTTTATCTTTGATCGCTTTTTGGTGCACTCATTTAACCCCTACTTGTATAGAAAATTGGGCGTTTTTTGTAGAGAATCATATTCTGATGTAAATTCTCTACGTCTTTGGTATACTTCGTGTATACGGGAGTTCTCTCCCTTTTGATTAATACAATTTACCTTATCAAAAAAAAGTGTATAGAACAGCCAGAATGCAAGAAGTTTACCTAGCTGAAACCAAACAATCCTCTTATGCACCAAGTCCCTCTGCGAAGAGATATGCAGGGCAAGGAACCACTGGTAAACCCTTATTACCTACTCCTAACTTCAGTAGTTCAGCTTATACTAAAGGTGTCAATAGGAGAACATTGAGTCTGGATGAAATGAATGAAAAAAGGGCAAAGGGTTATGTTACTTCTGTAATGAGAAATATGTACCCGGGCATAGGTGTAAGATGGAAGAGACAAAAGAAATACAAGACACAGGTGAAGAGCAAGAATTATTGCTGCAAGAGGATAGTTTCACTCCACTGGATCCATCTCAACCTGTAGAACAAATGGAGATTTCTATTCATGCTTTGAATGGCTCTTTGGGATATAGAACTCTGAAAGTGACTGGTTATCATGCTAAGAAAGCATTGAATATACTGATTGACACTGGTAGTTCACACAATTTCATAGATCCTGACTTGGTCAAGCACATGGAATGTAAGATCAGATCTACTCACCCTCAAATGGTGGATGCTGCTAATGGAAACATGATGGTAGACAAAATGTGTACCATCACTTGGTTACTGCAGGGTGCTGAGTTTTGAGCAGAGTTCTTGCTACTACCAATAGGCTCTTGTGGAGTAGTTCTGAGAGTGCAATGGTTGTTGACCCTTGGGGATATAAAGATGAACTTCAGGAAGTTGACTATGGAATTCTGGTACAAAAGAAGAAAACATCTATTCAGAGGTGCTGGCAGCCAGATTGAAGTTAAAGAAGCTGAAAAATTGGCCAAACACACATGTAACATTTCTCAACTATGTATGATTCAAGTAGTGCCCATGGGGAGTATAGGAGAACAATGGCATGCAATAAAGGCTAAGGAGGAACCAAAAACAGATGCTAGATTAGTGCAGTTGTTATCTGAGTACTCCAAATTGTTTGAAGAGCCTACTGAACTACCACCTTCTAGAGGTGTGTTTGATCACATGATTGTGTTGCAAGCTGGTACTGAGCCTGTGAATAAACGACCCTATAGGTATCCTTCAGTTAAAAAGGATATTATTGAAGGATTGGTACAGCAAATGCTAGACCAAGGTATCATCCAACCTAGCTGTAGCCCTTTTGCATTTCCAGTGATTTTAGTAGTACATGGAGGCTTTGTGTGGATTATAGGGATCTGAATAAGCATACAGTAAAGAACAAGTTTCCAATTCCTATTGTGGAAGACCTGCTTGATGAATTAGGAGGATCAAAGGTCTTTTCTAAGATAGACCTAAGATGTGGCTATCATTAACTTAGAATGGCAAAGGAGGATGTACCTAAAACTGCTTTCAGGACTCACTCGGGACATTTTGAGTACTTGGTTATGCCATTTGGCCTTTCAAATGGTCCCGCAACCTTTCAAGGGCTGATGAATTTTGTCTTTCAGAAGTTCCTTACGAAGCAGGTGTTGGTTTTCTTTGATGATATACTAATCTACAGCAGTACCATAGAAGATCATTTGACTCACTTAGAATCTGTATTTGTGGAGATGAAGAAGCACCGGTTGTTTGCCAAAAAGAGCAAATGTTTCTTTGGAGTTCACAAGATTGAATACCTGGGACACTTTATCACAGCATAAGGTGTTTCTACTGATCCCCACAAAATAAAAGATGTGGGGAATTGACCTACTCCAACTACACTCAAACAGCTAAGAGGATTCTTAGGTCTGGCTGGCTACTACAGGAGATTTATTAAAGGCTTTGGAGTCATCTGCAACCAAGAAGGATAATTTCAAGTGGTCACCTACAGCTGATTCTGCCTTTGCATAACTGAAGGAAGCACTTACCCATGCCCCTGTTCTAGCCTTACCTAATGCCAACAAGACATTCATTGTGGAGACTGATGCAAGTGGCTATGGAATAGGAGCAGTTCTCATGCAGAAGGGGCACCCAATAGCCTTTATCAGCAAGGCTTTATCACCTAGACATGCTGCATTATCTGTCTATGATAAGGAACTATTAGCTATTGTGCATGCTGTCTCTAAATGGTCACAGTATTTGCTTGGACAGAAGTTTATCATAAGGACTGATCAGAAGGCTCTGAAGTTTCTTATGGAGCAGAAACTGCACACCAACTCTCAGCTTTTGTGGTTAACTAAACTGATGCCTTTTGACTACACTATAGAGTACAAGAAGGGTGTAGAAAACAAGGTGGTTGATGCACTCTCAAGGGTTACTGGAGCTGAATTATTAACACTGACTTTATCACCTCACAACACTGATCTATTCCAGGCCATAGCTGCTAGTTGGAACTCAGATCAAGAGCTTCACCAACTTATTGAGGAACTTCAAAATGATCCTACCACTCACAAACAGTTCTCTTCGATTCAAGGACAACTGAGGAGGAAAGGAAGATTGATGGTTGGCAAGTTACCAGAACTGAGAAAAGCCATCATGACAGCATGGCATGCTGGCCCTCAGGGTGGTCACTCAAGGGTGGAAGCTACATTAAAAAGGCTGGTAACATTGTCCTATTGGAAGAATATGACAACATAAGTAAAGGAGTTTGTCTAGAAAAGTGATGTTTGTTTGCCAAAGAAATAAATCAGATCTAGCTGCTTATCCAGGTCTGTTGCAGCCATTACCTATCCCAAATGTGGTATGGTCACAGATTAGCATGGACTTTATTGATGGCTGGCCTAAATCAAATGGGTGTGAAGTCACCTTACGGTGGTAGATAGGCTGAGTAAGTATGACCATTTTATCCCATTAAAACATCCTTACACTGCTCAGTCAGGTTCTAAGGTCTTCCTTGACACAGTGGTTAAACTACATGGGATGCCTGGTGCTATCACTAGTGACAGACATGCTGTCTTCTTGAGTTTTTTCTGGCAAAAGCTCTTTACACTACAGAGGGTACAACTACACACTTCATTAGAATATCATCCTCAATCTGATGGGCAAACTGAGGTGCCGAACAGAAGCCTTGAAACATAATTAAGGTGCTACTGCAATGAGGATGCTACCATTGGTACTCATGCTTGCCTATGGCTGAGTATTGGTACAATACTTCCTTCCACTCAGCTATCCAAAACTACTCCCTATGAAGCATTGTGCGGTCGACCACCACCCTTACATTTACCGTATCTACCAGGAGAATCAGCTTCTGCTGAAGTTGACAACACATTGATAAATAGGGAGCTGAAAATACAGCTGCTTAAACACCATTTATGGAGGGCAAAACTCATAATGAAGCAGCAAGCAGATTCTCATAGAAGTGACAGGCAGTTTGCAGTAGGAGACTGGATTTACTTGAAGGTTCAGCCCTACAAACAAGTAACAATTTCTAATCATTCATCGCACAAGTTGGCTACCAAGTATTATGGTCCATTCCAGATCATCAAAATGATAGGTCCAGTTGCCTATACCCTCTAACTGCCTACAAGAGTCAGAATTCACCCTACAGTTCATGTGTCCTTGTTTAAAAAGTGTCATGAAGTCCCTTCACAAATGTCCTATCCTCATGTCATTGACTTAGCAAGTCCTTACTGTCCTGATCCTGAGCTAGTTTTGTAGAGAAGGATGATAAAAAGAGGCAACAAAGTTGGAGCACAAGTTTTGGTTAAATGGCAGGGGTTGCCTGCTGATGCTGCTACATGGAAACTTGTTACTGTTTTGCAGACACGATTTCCTTTGTTTGATCCTTGTGGACAAGGATCTTCTGTTGGAGGGGAGTACTGATACACAATTATTAAAGAGGAGAGTCGAGAAGTTAGTGAAATAAGCAAACAGTTAGTTGACAATTCAAAAAGTAGTTAGAGTTAGTTAGAAATAACTAACTTATGTTAGCGAGGGAATCTGTCAGAAGAAGGGAAATTCATCATTCAATGTAATTGATAAAAATACAGTTATATTACATGATTATAATTATCAATAAGAATACAATCTTCTATCCAAATTCTTCCTCTCTTCTTCTTCCTTCATTTCTCTGCGATTTCTCAAGTTTTCGTTGACTTCTCGAAGCTTCTTCCTGAATCAACTTTGCGATCCTCGAGTTCTCCTTGAGCTCCTGCAATCGTGTATCAACTCGCCGGCACGTGAACTCACGCGCTCGCTGAAACCCTAGCTTCTGCCGGCGCGTGAAGGGCCTGCTATCGGAGAGGCTGACTGGGATTTGATCGTCGGTGCTTTCTGAACCTAATGGCGGTGTTGGTTTTAGCACAACACTCACCGAAAGTAAGTTTACGCAAATCAGATCTGAGGAGTCACCGGAAAGACGCACAACGACCGATTTTTTTCTGTCTCAGATGTTTCTCACTGTCGCTCTGATACCATGTGAGAAATAGCATAGGAAAAATATATTATTGATATGTTCTATTAAGTGTTTTTTTTAGGAAATAACCTCTCTGCCTTTTAAAAGGAGGGGTAAGGTCTGCGTACACTCTATCCNCGATTTTTTTCTGTCTCAGATGTTTCTCACTGTCGCTCTGATACCATGTGAGAAATAGCATGGGAAAAATATATTATTGATATGTTCTATTAAGTGTTTTTTTAGGAAATAACCTCTCTGCCTTTTAAAAGGAGGGGTAAGGTCTGCGTACACTCTATC
>AWOL01S0220996.1:4314-18408 GCA_000715115.1 Nicotiana otophora
GGGAGATCTGGCAATAATTAAGGATTTAGCTTCTTTTTCTTTTTGGTATTGGGGGCTCAATCAAACAAATTAGCACTAAAATTCAAATCTAAGAAATGATTGACAACACTCAAACCATATGGAATGTTGCGGCAGTCTTGGTTAGTGATTGGTTTGCATTGAGAGTTTGGTTATGGTCCAATTACTAAACTTTAATATTTTATAGCATAAGAACTATGCTTCATGTTTTAAACATGACTATTGTGAATGTGAGGTAATATTAATTAAAACTTTAGAATAAAAGTAAAAGATGTAATCACTAATTTATGAATGGAGAAATTTGTAGTAAATGACACAAATGGAAATGCTTCTACAAAAATTCCACTATTTGACGTTTGGTGAACCAACTTAATTATTTTGTCATTTTTTAAAGTTTTTTCCACCCGAGTTAAGCTTAGTCAAGGTGGGTTGCTCTGATGGTAAGCACCCTCCACTTCCAACCAAGAGGTTGTNCACCCGAGTTAAGCTCCCTGCGAAAGTTATTAAAATATATATTTAAATAATTAATTCATGTATAAGATAATTATATGATAAATAGTACTGATCAATAACCAGATATAAATAGTAACTAACTTCTATGAATCCTCATAAACAGTGTGTGTACTGTCTATATATAAGTTAAATCATTTTCGCAAATGATTTTAAGTTTCTATACAAAAATGAATAAGAACAACGTTATGCTGACATAGCTTATGATAGACTTACGGTAATGAGAAATTCTAAAGTAGGATGTCAAATCTGATTTCATGACAGTTAAAAGTTAAAACTAAGTCCAGCAAATTGTGTGCAATTATGAAATTTCTAGGGAACTCTTGTCCCTCGATTTTTTCTCTTTTTTGTCCCTCTCCATCAATTGGTGCAAATTGATACCCTTTGACAAGCAATTTCAAGCAAGGTGGTTGTATCAAGAAGATAAAGTTAAAGGCATGAGATTATGGGTTAAAGGCTATGTTAATCTTTACAAACTTATTTTTAATTTAACGACCATATCTCTTTTTTTACTTATTAGAGATTCACTTATATAAGTTACTTTTTTTTTAAATTAGGAACGTTAATTCTCTAATGGATTTCACCGTAATTGATGATTTTTATATTTGGCTTTGGTAGGATTGCATTGGCGCAATCGATGGAACATATATTCAAGGGGAGATCCCAAAAATAAGCAACAGGCATACCGTAATCGCAAAGGAAATACTTAGCAAAATATTTTATGTGCATGCGATTTTGATATAAGGTTCACCTTTATTTGCAGTTGGCTGGGAGGATATTGCACATGATAGTAAAGTGCTTGAGAGTGCAATTCTTGACCCATTGGCGAAATTTCCATTTCCAATATACGGTATATAAGTATAACATTAAATAACTTATTAAGTCATTTATAAAATAATATAATTACGGTAAATTTTTATAAACATGTAAAATTGAAAAAAACTATAAATTTGTGAAATATATATATATATATATATAGATGTGTTCCATCCCCACAAAAAATTAGTCAAAACAATATATTATACGCTACTTACAAGCACAAGTAATTTGAATCGAAAAGAATAAAGTTTTTTACATGGAGAAATAAAAATAATGACTAACATGCAATTTGAACTTTGAACTTACTGCTACAAAGGAGAATGGAATTCTCTTTGTATTTGTAAAACAAAATTGAATATTCGTTGCTTTTGGAGATATTAGGAGACTAGAGGACAACAAAAAAAATTGGAAAATACCATGAATTAAGGCTTCAATCAATAAAAATGTATTGACTTTTAAATTTAATACATTTCAATTCCTTTTTAAAACTTTTGAGTAATTACAAGTCGACTTTTGAGAAATTGGGTATTATATGAAAGACTTATTCAACAAATTTTGTTTTAATTTGAAAAAGTCTCGGGGGCTTACGTCTCACTATAAAAATGCACCTCAAACGCCCGGGCTTACGCCCCGAATTGCTAGGCGTACGCCTCTTGAGACTTTCGCCACACACCATCGTCTCAGGGCGTTTTTGGTGCGTCTCGCTCCGAAAACGCCTTTTAAAACACTGTTTGTGATATTAATGATAATGAATGGCATCGATAAAGGTCATGCATATACATGATTAGCAAGTTTGTTTGTTTGGTAATTAAGGGTATTTTTTATAATTTTTAAAACTTATGGGTATAAGTTATGTTTTATTTTTTTTTAATTTAAAAAAAGCAAAATATGTTTTGCAAAATGATGTTCAAATCAATAGACACATCTTCAAACCAATATTCATGCAAATCAAGATTTTTTAAACAAATTTGAAAATCTATACCAAGCAAATCAAGATTTTTAAAACAAATTTGAAAATTTATACCAAACGCTACTGAGAGTGGCGTTATATATTTTAGTCAAAGTAGATTCACTTCAAATACATTTCCATTCGATCTTAATCGAATTAAAGTTTAGAATTTCTTCAATATAAAAGTTAAAACTCCAATGATTCTACAACATTTGTAACTTGGAAGCAGTGTGCTTATGCCTTCTTGGTAGTGCAAGAGGAATTTGATACCGATAATGAAACAAACATCTTTCCTCGTCCCCCATTTTTATAGCTCCATTAAAATACAAAAGGAAGATAAAAATAGATAGAATATAAATTAAACAAAAAAGAAATGACCATGATACAATATAAACTTAAAATTACTTATGTATATAAGCCAATTCCATTTCGGCTTAAAAAGGAGGAATTTGTTCTCTCCCATATATTCACGATTTAATTTTGATACAACCTCCAAAATGGATCAATTTTAGCCGTTTTGATTAATCCTAATTAATCCCCACCCTAAGAAAACCCATCCTTCTCCCCGAAATGAAAAAATGAAAAAAGAAGAATCACAGGACTTATTATTTCCAGCAAGATCAAGATAATTAATTTTCTATCAATCATCTTTGCTGTTCCATCATAAGACAAAAGTCCTCGAAGCATACGAACCCATCTCCATTTTTATCCACCCCTCTTATCATACGCCGGCAATCATCTAACGTGCACCGTCCATCACCAATAGTTCTAAACACGTTAAACAACTCCTCTGCCGTTATCTTTCCGTCATGATCGGCGTCAAAGAAATCGAACGCATTTCTCAATTCATCGTCACAAGCCGGCGGCCCAAACGCCGAGCTAATGGCTCCGAACTCCTCTAAGCTAATACACCCATCTCCATTCCTATCTACTTCATTAAGCAATGATATTAATTCCTCTTCGCTTGGTGGGTCGGGTCCAACTCGGGTCAGAATAGCTTCAAGTTGTTCCTTCCGTATCTTCCCATCACCGTCACTGTCAATCATGTGAAAAGCTTGTAAGATTTCAGACCATTCGTCGGCTGAGATTTCACTGGGTGGTAACACGCTGGTTGGCGTGGCTAGCCCATTAGGTTTTTTGAAGCCGCGGTGGGATTCGGAATCGGAACAAGACGAGGTTGTGCCCGACCCGAATGATGGGTTTTCGGATCTAGAGATGGAGCGGGATTTTTTGGACTTGAAGAGCTTGTTGGGGATGTTTTTGAGGAGCTTCATTATGTTATGGAGAATAAAGAGAGAAAGAAAAACGAGTGGTGAAAGGAGAATGAAGAGGAGGGATTGAGTGGAAGGAGAGAGGAAGGAGAGGGAGGTTAAATGGGCGGAGAGAGTAGAAGGCCATAGTCAGCTTCGAGGAAGCTTCCTAGTGAGAAAATATTGGAGAGAAAAAGAGTATTTATGTGGTATTGTGTTTGGTTTCATTTGCAACTTTGCAACTTACGAGGGTCGGATAATTACGGTTAACGGTTCGTCTTATCGATTATGAAATTATAAATATAATAATTTACTAGTCATCCAATAAGATAATGGACGGATTGATATCGAATTAATATATTGGGCGGTTATCGAACGGTTTACCAGCTAAACCAAATAATTTTTTTTGAACCATCAATACCAAACGGGTGAAGAATAAAAATAAAAAATCTACCTTGACTCTACTCTCTAGCGAAAAAGACTACCGTTTCGAAAAAAGATTCTCCCTTGAATTAATCGAGAGATTGTGATACGTTTTTCGTTCTTATATCATTCGATCCATCAAATACCTTTGTCTCTTTTCTTAAATTTGTATCTTAGGGCTTGTAGTCAATCAAAATCTATTTGAAAAGAATGTTCAAGGTCGATTGGTTCTACGAAGTTCTCGCGTCGCTTGGTCTGTGGTAGAAAGAGGCTAAGATCTTGTTTTTAGGTCTTGATAATGCCGGCAAAACTACCACATTAGATTTTATAGCTAGAGAGTAGAGTCAACTACCACGGTGTTTCAATAGTACTTTATATACATAGGAGTAAAAGTGTAAATATAAAAAATTTTAACGAGTTAACGGTTTACCCGATAAGAAAATTGAGTAATCCGCCCCCAAACCGTTAAGTCGTTAATTATAAAATCTCAATTCGTTCACTATTCATTACCCCAATAATCCGATACCAATAAACCAATAAACTATCCGTTCGGTTAACGATTTCGGTTCGATTTTGAACAGCCCTACTCCAAGTGCTGATTGGGGTTCAAACGGGACTACTTTTTAAATCTTTTATAAGGCTATATTTTGCCAGAAAAGTGGGACGGAGGTTCCTATTAAAAACTACTAGTACTAGGTGTTTAGTACTAATATATTTATTTCAATTTATATGTCTTGCTTATCATTTTAGTATGCTCCAAAAAGCTAAAGGCAAAACTATTATTTTTATTTTAAGAGAATGAATACACTATTATAAAAATGATCATATATAGTTCATATTTGATGGGCTCAAAATTAATTCTTTTGTCAACTATTGTGATTCTTCACATATATATCAGTACTACATGTCAAAAATATTAAGGTCAGTTGAACTGGTTAACTATATGTTATATCTTCCACTGCTACTAATTGTGATATAGATATTTGGCTAAATTATTTAAAATTGTACGATGACATGAATAGAAATTTTAGTTTATCGAATATAAACCAAGTGAAGAAAAAAGAAAAGAAAAGAAAGAGTATTGTCCGACTCAGTTTAAATAAAAAAAAGAAAAAAAAGAAGATACAGGTGGCTTTTGAACCCTCGGGGAAAAAGTATTAAGTAGGAATCAATCTATAATACTTTAGATAAATTACATAATACTTAACTAAGTACACCATTAGCCTTTTTGGATCATATATGCCGATAACGGCAGATCCACGTTATGTATTGTGGTGCTTAAGCACCCATTGATTTTTAAAATAACACTATTACTTATATAGAAAAACGAGTAATTTGTACAAATATATTAAGTATTGTACAAATATATTAAGTAAAAACCTAGTCTAAGTAGCAATTTTCAAATTAAGAATAGTTGAGCGTCTATGATCTAAAAATTCTGAATCCGCCATTGTATGCCAATAGATAATAATATTAGATCTATTTTAAAAAATATTTACATAAAATACTTAGTTTGGGCGAAAGAGCATGAGTTCACGTGTACCATCAATAAGGCATTTAATCCGCTTCTGCTTGGGTGCAAACACATATATATTTAACTAGTTTTGAACAGAGGCGGATGTAGCTTAGTGGCTACGGGTTCAACTGAACCCATAACTTTCGAAGCAGAGTAAAAATTTATATGTAAAAATTCATTAAAATTGTAAAAATAGTAGATATGAACCCATAACTTTAAAAATATAATGAGTTCAATATTAAAAATCTTAAAATTGAACCTATAAAATTTAAATTTTGAATCCGCCTCTGATTTTGAAGAAACATAACATTGATATACATATTCTACGACGAAAAACATAGATTCACGTGAATCCACACCACACCACCTAAATATGCCCCTGCCGGAAAGAATGTCATTTCTTATAGTTAGTAATTCCGTAATTCCAACATTCTATAGAATATATTTAAAATCATAAAATTCAAAAGTTATTTTGGTGCCGTAAAATCTATTGATTCGTATATTGCATGAAATTAGTAGTTGTAAGTGCAAAGAAAAATATAGGACGTACATTGATTAAAGGACCGTTCCATTGCTTTTTAAATTTGACCCACTTTTCCGTATGAATTTTATATTTATCCAATTCATAAAGAGACAACTCAATTTTTGCTTTAAGAGGTCATATTTCAAGTTGACAAGTTGTAATGGCAAATCTGAATCCTAACAATCCGAAAGGCATTAATATTTTTGTAAGCAACTGTTTTTTTCTTTTACTCAGTGCATGGCAAAAGTATTCTTATTAATTCACAAAGAGAAACAAATAAACGAGAAAAAAAAAAGTTGAATATGATGACTGTCTTTTAATAAGATAAGTTTTTGGTCAATAAGAAAATATGTACATCTTTAATTGTCTAGTTCCAGTTGAGACAGTTTAATGGTCATGTTGTTGATGGGAAGTCGGTTTTATTTAACTAATTAAACTTCTTCATCAGCCAATTACATACTTTACTAGTCAAAATGGGCTATAATTCTAACTTTGGTTTAAATATAAAGAAAAAAAAAAGAACATATATAGGAGTAAAAGTTTTCGATGGAGAAGGAATTCAAGCCACAGAATGTGAAGAAGAAAAATTAGCAAATAACAATTGAGATTTGAGACCATGAAAATGCATTACAAGAGTAATACTTCTAGAGAGGAACGTCATCTCATTTTGACAATTCACACAGAAAGAATCTTTTCCGACTCAATTCTTATTCTAGTCCATTTTTTTGGTGTTTGTTATACTGTTTTTTCTTTAAATAATAATAATAATAATAATAATAATAATTATTATTATTATTATTATTATTATATGTGAACGTTTGGCCAATATTGACTTATTATTGATAGCTATTCAAACATGTCATGAATAAGTGAGAACTGTTGATATTAACACTAGGGGTGTATAAATGAAACCGTCAAACCGCATCAACCCGATAATACGAGTCAAACCAAGAAAACAAACCCGACTATGGTTTGGTGTTGGAAAAACAAATCCGACCATATTTGGTTTGATTTAGTTTTAACTAAAAAAAGTCAAACCGAAACAAAACCAACCCGACATTATATGTATAGAAGTTTTAAATATATTTAATACATAAAATATTTATGGTAGTGTAGTTTATAAATATTTCTTAAGCGTTTTCATAGCTTTATTTTTTAACGTATTATTTCATGCTTGGGCTTATAATTTTGGGATGCTCCAATAAGTTTTATAGTCCATAAATGTTAGTAACTCAAATAAATCCTAAACCAAAATCAAATCAATACGAATGCTAATAAAAGACATTCAATTCAATTATACTATGAATGAAAATAGTTTTGGATATCTATTTTTTAGTTTTTTCATGATTTAGATAAAATGTATAATTTATTTTTCTTTTAGTGGTCAGTCATATAAATAATAACATTTATTAGTCATAATTTTAAATTATGTTTGTTTTTATTATGGCTTATTAATAATATTTATTTTATGCGATTTTATTATCTTTATTGTTGAATATTTTATTACAATGTCATGACTCATCTCATATTTATGTTATTTTATTGAAAAATACCTTATATAGTTCTGTCTTACTATGATTAAAAAATATTTGGAACACAAATTTTATGTTTTGTGCTATGAAGACTTTATGAAAAAAAAAATCGAAAAACCCAAGATTAAAAAATTCGACTTTCATTGGTTTAGTTTGGTATTTAGATTTAATAACCTGATACAAATGGTTTGATTTGGTAATTAGAAAATTCGAACCAACCCGACCCATGTACACCCCTAATTAATACCACAATCGATCAGAGTAAGGTATAGATATTATAGAATATTGAGTACTCAAATATATATTTATATATGTTTAGTTTTTAAAAAATGAATAAAATTTAAAAGAAAAGGATAAGAGGTACTAATAAAAGCTAAAAATTCTATTGTCAAAGTCTCTTTTACCCGGTGCATTAAATGCTTTTTATTTTTATATTTTTCATTCGGTGTTCGGTGTCCGTTTGGGATACCGTTAAATTTGAATTTGCATCATATAAGACTCGTTATTAAAGGGGAAATGCTCCTATCAAGATTTTGTTTTTCATTGTAGAGCTCGACCCAAAATCTTTAACTAAAGGTGAATGATTCTATGTATCACAACTCTGAATGATTCTATTTATCCCCCACAACTCTCTTATACAACAACAACAACAACTCAATATAATTCCACTAGTGGGGTCTGGGGAAAGTAGTGTGTACGCAGACCTTACCCCTACCTTGGGGTAGAGAGGCTGTTTCCAAATGACCCTCGGCATCCTTCCCTCCAAGAACTCCCCACCTTGCTCTTGGGGTGACTCGAACTCACAACCTCTTAGTTGGAAGTGGAGGGTGCTTACCATCAGAGCAACCCAAACTCTCTTTATGTCTGTGTTAAATGCTGAAACATGACACACCCTTAGCTGTTCGATAGACAAATAGACTGTTGAAGCATATAAATATGGCCCCATAATTGTCTCCCGAAATGAAGGGAAAGGACGATGATTTTTATAACAGTCAATGCAGCTGGATGACAAATAGCACGATAAAACCTTTATCAGTTCACTATGATTGTTTGATATGTATTTTAACTGTAATTTATAACTTCTAAATTTAAAATTATTTAATATCAAAAAAATCATATATCATGTGAAAATTAGTAAAACAAATCTTGAACGATAATAAATCATACAACAAAAGAGAAATATATCAAAAGAGACACAAATATTTAATGTGGTTCGGTCAATTAACCTGCATCCACCGACGGAGATGAGCAATTCACTATATAAAAAAAGAGTACAAAATATTGAGCTAAGAACAACCTCACAAAGAGACAAACATAAGTGACAGTCTAACACTTGTCCCTAATTTCTCCCTCAAAACAAGACTCTCAAACCCCATATGGCTACATTGTGGATGTTGTTGAATGAGAATAAAGGATCCTCAATTTATAGAAGTTAAAATATTTTCCTACAAGAAGAAAAGAAACTAGCCAAATATGAAATATTTATAATTTTCTTCTAAAAGAAGCAAAACCCAATTATGGTAAATATGTTGTCATTTCCTTCCAAAGATTGAAAACTTTATTTTGACTTTATTTGGCCAAATATATCCCTCTACTTTGGTATATTGTTCATATCTATCCTTCGTTATACTATAGTTCAAATATACCCATGCCGCTATACTTTGGGTTCATCGATATTTGCAAAAATATCGAGCCGACAGGATCATGTACCAGTAGTGACAATAGTAAAGGGGGGCTGGACATTAGTTGTTCGAGTGGAATGACCAAACTCGACCTAGTCAGTCTGAACCGTTTATACCCCTCATTTAAACGGAGGAACACGTGTCATCGTCCTATTGACCAATTCTAAATATCTCCTAATTAATTAAAAAGACCTATTACCCATATCCGAAAAGTAATTTTTTTTTGTAAAAAATGAAAAAAAATGATTTTTTTTTACTAAAAAATGAAAAAACAAATATATATTTTTTTTCCTGTTTTTACAAAAAAATTGTTTTAAAAAAGAACTGAAACATATTTTCTAAAGTAATATTTTTGTAAAAACTGAAAAGCAATTTTCTAAAGCGTGTAAGACTGAAAAAAATTGAATTATTTTTTTACTAAAAACTGAAAAAACGAAAATATTTATTTTTCAGTTTTTACAAAAACATTGTTTAGAAAATTGCTTTTCAGTTTTTTTTTCCAGTTTTTACAAAAAAATTGCTTTAGAAAATATTTTTCAGTTTTTTTAAAGCAATAATTTTTGTAAAATTTGGAAAAAAATATTTTCGTTTTTTTTTGTTTTTAGTAAAAAAGATTTCAGTTTTTTCTAGTTTTTACACGCTTTAGAAAATTGCTTTTCAGTTTTTACAAAAATATTACTTTAGAAAATAGTTTTCAGTTTTTTTAAAAGCATTGTTTTTGTAAAAACTGAAAAAAAAAATTATTTTTTTTCATTTTTTAGTAAAACAAAAATAAGTTTTTTTCAGTTTTTACAAAAAAGTTTGCTTTAAAAAATTGCTTTTCAGATATGGGTAATGAGTCTTTTTAATTAATTAGGAGATGTTTAGAATTGGCCAATAGGACGATGACACGTGTCCCTCCGTTTAAATGAGGGATATATTTAAACCAAAAGTATAGCGGTAGGGGTATATTTGGATTTATAGTATAACGAATGATAAATATGAATAATATACCAAAGTAGAGGGGTATATTTGGTATTTTTCCCTAAAAAAATAATGGATAGGATAAAATAAAGTGGGCAGGGGCTGATAAATACTTTCCGCCCAATGGGTATTTGCTAAACAACCCCTTAAACTTATTCATGTGATGATTACTCAAATCACAATCTTCTGCAAACACAGAAATTAAGTTAAGCCCGTTTTTAACCCAATAAAGAACTGCTGGAAAGGTAAATATGTTCTCTTCTGACTTAAAATTTCATGCTTATGTCCCATTTTAAAGTTTCTTGATTATTTATATATTTATTCTTGAAATAACTAGTGGAAAAAAAATTTGACTTATTATTTGTAGAAAAAATAAAAAAATGGCAAAAAATTACTCGCATAATATGATTATTTACTCGCATTAGATGTTTGTACCAAATCAATAAAAATATAATATGTGTTTGCACATAGAGTTCTATAACTTAATTATAGTTACTTAGATTTAATTGGTTTGATATAAATACAAATAAATATTATTCGAACTAAAGTTGGATTAGAATTCTTCTCTTTCTTTATATTGGGAAAACGACATGATCTCATAGACAGATCTAGGCTTTTAACTTTATGTGTTCAACTTTTAAGATTTTTAGTATTGAACCCGTTATATTTTTTTAGTTATGGGTTCATATTTACTATTTATTACAATTTTAGCAAAGTTTTGTACATAAATTTAAATTATGGGTTCAGTTGAATCCGTAACTACTATAATACATCCGCCTCTGGACATAATCATTGCTACTTGCCATATATATATAGAAAAAGTTTACTGGAAAGTGTACTCATTTTTTCGAAAGTGAATATTCTTTGCCCTTTTCTCTCGGGCAGATTAAAGGGTGTCTAAGTATTTTCGCATTGACTATCAAGATTATGATAAGATGAATATGATATGCCGATTCTTAATCATAAGTTTCGGGTTCTAGCTATATTAATGATAAAAATACAGATAGGAAATACTTCCTTCTTGAATGGACCTTACACGATGTAAATTCGGATGAATAGGAAAACAACAAAAGGTATTTTTAACCAGCATTTTTAGATTAATAATTGGCAGGTCAGTTCAATATTTGTAGTTTCTCACTAATTCTTTACTTGGTTACTCTTAAGGATTTCTAGCTTATTATTTTTATCCAATTACGTACTCTCATTATTTTTATTTTGTAGGATGACTAAAAACTTTAAACAACTTCAAAAGTTTGGCAACACTATAATTCTACATTTAAAAGCGCCAGTACTACAGGTGAGTCGGATGGTGCAACAACTGGAAGACAATGGTTTATAATTATTACTTCAAAAAATTGTATTTGTTATAAATTGTTAGAAATATAATGCACAGTTTTTTCTTTCCAAAATACCACAAACTGTTGAAATTATCGTAACATCTTACGTTAAGACAGTCCAGAGGTCAATGAAAATATGTCAAATACGTTACAAGATTAATTAATTTTGTAGGTGTGTGAATGATAATCATCATTTCCAATGATTGAGATTACGTTAATTTTAGGTACAGAAATCACATAAGAGAAGCATCTTCTGTTCTAAGTAT
This sequence comes from Nicotiana otophora, assembly GCA_000715115.1. Taxonomy (NCBI): domain Eukaryota; kingdom Viridiplantae; phylum Streptophyta; class Magnoliopsida; order Solanales; family Solanaceae; genus Nicotiana; species Nicotiana otophora. The sequence continues at coordinate 16,103 of AWOL01S0220996.1, forward strand.
GATTTCCAACTCATTCATTGCACCAAATCTTGGCGTTGGATTCCCTATTCTTTCTTCAGTCAATGATCATAACTTGTAATCAGTTTACAGTTTTCATCCACATGGGATTTCTAAGTTTGATATATTTATTTATTATCTGCAGATTGATTCAGTATAGGATTTAAGTAATTTATGTTGATGCACAATCCTTGCATTTGATTTAAGCATTTGAAGGCTTCTGCTTTTGGGTCTAGAGCTAACTAAATCGGATAAAATATAGTGCACCTCAGAATTTCCACCTATTTTCTTATTTGTGTATTTAGTCAAGTCTTATAAGAATAAATCTACACATTATACTAGTTTGATAGTTGAAAACTTACCCTTATTATCTCTTAAGATAAATTGTAATCCAAATTTAGGTTATTTTGAAGATTTCTCGTGAATCTTTCCATATTTGACCACTCTAATACCTTGTTTGGCCAAACTTCTAAAATTTGCTTATTTTTTTAAAAGTGCTTTTCAAAAAAGTAATTTTGGTGAGAATCGGTTTGTATTTGGCTAATTAATTTAAAAAGCACTTTTGAACAGTAATTAGTGTTTGACCAAGCTTTTAAAAACTGCTTGTAAGTGTATTTTTCTAAAAAGTATTTTATAGAAATAAACTATATTTTTCTATTCTCAAAATCAGTTTCTGTTTCTCCTCCAAAGCACTTTTTGCCCTTCTAAAAACTTAGCCAAACAATTCAATTTTTGGCCAAAAGCAATTTTGACAAAAAAAAATAAAAAATTGACAAATATTTTTAGCCAAACTGGCTATAATAGTTATAGGATAAAGTGTTCAGTAAAAGATAGGCCAGGGGAGGAAACAAAAGCAAAAGAAAAGGAGCTTTTAGTTTTAGAGGGCGCATGCTTCTGCTATTTTGGAAAAAGCTAAAGAAATTGTGGACCTTTTGGGCTTTTCTGCCAACAGATAATTGGCACGCCGAAATGAATTAGCACACTGTTTTACTGTCAAAAGTGACCCAATTTTAGCCTTTCAAGTCTCCCGAAACAACTTTCTGTCTTGTGATTTGAGGTCTATTTAATTATTCGTTTTAACGCCTTCAATTGTTATAGTTTTATACTTATGAAACTATATATTTATAAGTCGAAAACTTTTCTTTTTTTTATTCTTACTGCGTGTTACTCGTACCTTTTGACTAATATAATTATTTTTTTAATTTGTATAACCGCATATCCCTCGTAGAATCCTCGTTTTTGCAACACTCATCTTATAAATATTGGAAGTAGAAGAGGGAAGAGTGAATTGTCGATTTTTATTTTTATAGTTAAGTAATTGACTAGTTTACCAATTAGTCGATTAGAATCAGATGCAAGGTAAAAATTAGAGACAGAATGTAAAGTGCAGAATTTAAATGACACCAAGTCTTTTATACTGGTTCAGATTCAGTGTGAATCCTACTCTAGTTTCCTTGGGTTACAAGAGGTTTCTCTCTTCAAAGCTCTTTTAAAACTTTGTACAAGTATGTTATGTTATCACGAATACCAACTGCCGTTTTGGTTCTAAGTACACTCGATGTAATTTGATACAATGTCTCACCAATATTTTTCTCTATTTCTTCTCTATACTGGTTACACAGTAAATTATACTTAGATTACAATGCTTATTTAGAGTAAAACAATGAGCACGAAGTTGGTTTGATCAAAGTATGCTGTTCCTCTTTGCCGTTGAGTAATATATATACACCTTGAGAGATCTGCTTTAATTTAATTGTGACAGATCTTGAGAGATTGCAGTCCTAAGGGAATTGATCCTTGGAAGTGAATCATAATTGATTCTTTCCAAGAATAAGTGTAGAGCCTCCTTGATTTGAATCTTGACTGGCGGGCTTGATAGAACTTTCCATCTGCGAGTGAATCCCACTTCAATGAACAACCTTTGATCAGTGGTTATGATAGGCGGATTCTTAGTAGTCTTGAACTCCTTTAATTTTGGACCTTCCTTTCTTTTCTTCCTTCGCTTGTGCTGTCTGATCTTAGGAGATCTTTTCCTTCTTTTCTTTTACTCCTTCCTTTCACGTTTTTCTACACATATCTTTGATAGTCTTGCTAGTCTTCCTTTCCTCCTGGANTTTTAATTTTGGACCTTCCTTTCTTTTCTTCCTTCGCTTGAGCTGTCTGATCTTAGGAGATCTTTTCCTTCTTTTCTTTTACTCCTTACTTTCACGTTTTTCTACACATATCTTTGATAGTCTTGCTAGTCTTCCTTGTTATTCCCGGTCAATATTTCTGTATTTGTAAATATTAATCCTGCAAAATAAAAGTTA
>AWOL01S0221043.1:0-13446 GCA_000715115.1 Nicotiana otophora
GATTAATTAAATAAAAATCCTCTACCTCAGCATAACCTATATCCTTTGTGTATGACAGAAGCTCAAAAAGAGAAAAGTGGTCATTGTCTATCATGTGACCATCCTCACCCCTCTCTCCTACATATCTCGGGACAGGATCCTTGACAANAAGGAAGAAAAAAGCATAGACGTTTATATGGCAGGTATAAAATATGATCCAAGAGCACAAGGATTTTCTATCGTTAAATCCAAAATGAAAATGTTATGGGAGAAATGACTCAAAAAACTGTATCCTCACCGCTAAGCTTGTTGAAATTCCATCTTATGTCACTTTTTGGGAGTGGAAGATGNCAACTCCACTCACCATCACAGTCAAAAGAAGCAAACGATTACCCATATTAGTAATATAATGGCCAAATAGTTGACGAACAGTTGAATCTAACTCAAAATCGATGAAGATTCCACCGGGAATCGGTCTCAATGTAGTTTATTAGGCTAAAGAAAGGGGATTTTGGGTGGAAGATCGATTAAGTGAGGCGAGGTATGTGGGTAAGGTAAAAACGGGATTTTTTATCCGACCTAGATAAATAAACACGTGTCAGACTATTATTGGTATGTTATTCCACGGGGAAGCGTTTAAAAACACGCGCTTAAGTTTTTACAGCCCGGTCATGCATTGTGTTTAAATGGTATAGTCCAAAGTACAGTTAAAGTGGTCAATAGGAAAAGAGCCAAGTTAAGGTGTCAAAATGAAAACTGGAGCCAAGTTTAAGGGCCGTACACCTATTTGGCCAAAAATAAAATTGTATAAGCTTCCAGATTGCTATACAGTCAAATTTATATGTATACATCTTTTAACTTCCATGATAACCCTTGACCCGATGTGCCAAATATTGTAAATATGTAGTTTTACAGTTTGGTAGCATTTTGGAATATTTCAATAACTAATGAAAAGATACTCGAAGAGGATTTGGAATTGATTTCGAGAAGTGGGCCTTTTTGTAAAACTGAACATAGTCATCATCAACATCTCCAGAAATAACCATTCGATTCTTACCCTCCACACAATAGAAAGAAAAGAAATTGAATGAAATGCTGGTAGAAGGATATACATTTGGAATACATTGCTCCTCCACATTTTGAAGAGGCAAATAGTATCGATCCAAAATACTGATATCATGGAATGACTTTCCCTTAATCTCATATGAGTATATGTTCTTACACCCGTCGTGGAGTGTATGATAGTGAACTGAACTGTACAAAATGATCTAAATGCTAAAATATGTACTTTGCCAGTTTGTCAACTTCTTCACAGTCTCCCATCAAAACAAAACCAATGACTTTCCTTCCAAATCCACCAAGAAGGAAAAAAGCATAGACGTTTATATGGCAGGTATAAAATATGATCCAAGAGCACAAGGATTTTCTATCGTTAAATCCAAAATGAAAATGTTATGGGAGAAATGACTCAAAAAGCTGTATCCTCACCGCTAAGCTTGTTGAAATTCCATCTTATGTCACTTTTTGGGAGTGGAAGATGGGCTTGACGCCTCTTTGAATGCGGATGGGCAGAGATCACTTACCGCACAGATTGCACAACGTGGTCTTAAAGGAGTACATATGGTCTGTCCAAAACCTACCTGTTTTTAAGATCAATATAACTATGTTAACTGGGCAAAAAAAAAAACAGAAATTGATTTGCAGGGGAACCTAAGATGCTGACAAGTTTCAACAAAGAAGAGATGTAGAGTCTTGAGATTGTTAGTTCCTAAACGTCCCACTCTTGTGGAGTGAATTCAAGAAAAAATGTTGAGCTTTTTGAGCTATTAAGATACGTTCCCTAGTCAGACACCTTGTTCTATTTTATATGAGCAGCACTCTTGTTAATGTCTATTACTGTGTTTCCACTTCCATTGAGATAAGATGAAAAAGAACCATGCAAGAACTTCCACCATTTTGATAGCTTTACATTACAACGATGGAGAGTTTATATATGTAGCTATAATTAATGCCTGCAACGAAGATAGATTGCATACATACCAAGAGAGGATTGATTGGCACCCATTCTTCCTTCGCAAGCCAAAGCTGCAGGGACTCCCTAGTCTCCTCAGGGGTTCTAGTTTTCTAGCGAAGGGCAAACAAGTAAGAAATTAAACAACATTCCTGCAATGAATTATGATATGATTAAATAATTGATAGATCCTTTAATACCATTTTGTAAATTAACTTAAGTTTTGGATCCCCTCTTCCACAATATGCTATCTAACAAAGGAGCCTAAAACCATCAAACAGGAAGCAATGAGGCTACATAACAAGCATCCTCTTCAAACCACCAGAAATTCTTATTGCTAGACAAAGCAGGCCCTAACTCAACAATTTCTTTATCTCTCCACTTACTGGTCATGTCAAATTCATTGCCACCATTATTTCTTACGACAGTCTCCGCATGCTGCTACGTCCTGTTTTAATGAATGTGAATCTAATCATTCAATTTTACACTTTTCCTTTACCTGCATTATCATCTCTTGAATTAGGGTCACTTTCATATTCTGCATTAGGTGAAGTAATTGCAAGTCAAACCAATCAAATCTTTTATGCTTTATGCTGTTATCAATCAAATTTGTTGAATAACTTTCGTTCAATGGTAATGTTGGAGGAACTAAACTTTTCCATCTTGCTTGGAGTCTGCTTTGTTGAACATTAGGAGAATAGCAGCTGTTTCTCAACAAGATTTACATCCTATACCAGGCCTAAAATGTTGTTGGCCACAATTATTATATCCCAGAGTGGTTAAAGCAGTGCTAAGATCCCACACCATATGTCTGCTATTTTAAAGGTAATCCATAATTGTGGAAAGCTAAAGCAAGGCAGAAGTTCAAAGTTTCTTCTATTTTTCTTTTTTACTTGGAACTTCCATATATTTTATGCTTTCCTCAACCCATATGAATTTTTAGCCAAAGTTGGAAAAAAGTAGTGTCCATTAAGTGAGAATCACAGAGACCTGAGACATTACACGTACTCATTGTCAGATGTAAATCAAGAGTACCTGCTTTGTTCCGGGACGTGATACCCATCCAAGTCGATTACAAATACGATGCACATGAGTATCTACACATATCCCTTGAACGTTGTTCCATGCAACATTCATAACCTAAAGGGAAAATACATCCAGCTGGTTTACAAGTGAGGATGACAGGGGAATAGGGAAAAACATAACTTCCTTACTAGATGAGCCATCTTGGGACCAATTCCTGGGAGTAGAAGCAATTCCTCCAGAGAACTAGGAATGTCCCCGTCATACTTTGAAAGACAAATTTTTGCTATCTTTTTCAGGTTGCTAGCCTTTCTCGTGTAAAACCCCACCTGAAAGGGAAAAAGTGCATACATTACCAATCAATGTTCAGAAAACTCTCGAACATGTTGATTAAAGGACAACGCTGAATGTTTCTTAATTTTTTCTACCATTTCAGCTAATCCAGATCTAGCAAAAGGAATACAGCATGCAAGTAACTGGCGTAAAAGGAGCCTACCGGATATATCAAGCTCTTGATGGTGTCTTCATTTGTTGTGTCAATGGCGTCTGGAGCAAGCAAGCCATTTTGCAGGAGACGTTGGATAGCTCCTGTATGATAATAAGGCCTTAACGAATGCAAGTAAAATAAAATAATTACAGATTATTTGAACCAGACCTAGGTCTAACGAAAACTATGTAATTTAGTAATGACACCACATGATAATTTAGCACTTCAACTCAAAAATCATTTATTTCATTTTTAGCAACTGTTTTTCCATCCTATATTCATACTTATTTCAAACCTGAACTTATAAAAAGGCCTCTATTTGCACAGGTTCTAGGACTTTTCAAGTTACAAATAGAGATTTGAAGGAAAAGTTCACTATACATGGTTGCGGGAGATCAGCAGAGATCTTTTTTGCCATAATCAACAGAGAAAACAAGACTCTTGAAATAAAATAAAGAAACAGTAAAAGGAAAGGCAGGAATGCTGAAATTTACGGGAAGAAGCTTTTGTAAGACTGCTGGAGCAATATGGGGTAAGATGATGAAGACAAGGACAGAGACACAGACAACAATGACAGATTTTTTGGTTTTAAGATATAATAATCAGTAGAAAACCAAATATCTTAGACAATCAAATTCAAACGTCAGGCACAATATAACTAGGATTGGCAACATCAGAGTTGAGTACAACATCAGTATGAGAGTTTTCAATTTAAAAGATTAGAAACTTTAGAACTTGCCATGATTAACTTGATCTTTGGTCTGGCTTGACAAGAGTGATGATACTAGGACCGCAAATCTTCTTTCCTGATGAAAACATGAAGTGACAAAATTAGCAACAAAGTCAAGATCAAGCATCCAGAATTCATCAATAATTCAAAAATTCTCCGCCAAAGAGTCAGCAACGGATACAATCTGCGAAACTTGAATGGACATAAAGCCATTTCTCAGTCCACAATTTGAAGAGTTCATTGTTAAACGCATCTAAGAGTCTGTAGCTGAAAAACAGTTTACTAATAATAGCTTCCTAAAGTAGACAAAACACTGAATTAGCAGGATATTAGTTGAACACCTAAATTCATATAACAAAATAAAAGGATTACATCCAGTAATTGTATGTTTTCTTTCACCACAAATGTTTTGCCTTCGTCCTTTTCCAGAGTAAAATATTTCCTTTTTGAGGTAAAATACATGGATACTCTTCTACATTGCTGAAAATGCACCTCTTCACCTGTTCAGGAATTTAATTCCATGGCACATGTGTCACCTAAAGTTCTGACATTAGTTAGTCAAAAGGAGACAAGAGGTTGCTAATATCACATGAAAAAAGGTACCACTACACCCTTATCAGTGTAACTTCTACTCTTTTCCTTGTCCTTTTCATTCTTACCTCTACAGAATAACATTGTTTCTATCCTCATTATAGGTGTTTTCTTTTGTAAAGCCATTTCAGCTGCTACTGCGTGCTGCTATACATATATATAAAAGGAAGAATTATCTTTCGGAGAACACATTGTTTCTTTGCCTGAGTTATCATTTGATCTGTAGTAATCTGTAGTTAGTCAAAAGGAGACAAGAGGTTGCTAATATCACATGAAAAAAGGTACCACTACACCCTTATCAGTGTAACTTCTACTCTTTTCCTTGTTCTTTTCATTCTTACCTCTACAGAATAACATTATTTCTATCCTCATTATAGGTGTTATCTTCTTTTGTAAAGCCATTTCAGCTGCTACTGCGTGCTGCTATACATATATATAAAAGGAAGAATTATCTTTCGGAGAACACATTGTTTCTTTGCCTGAGTTATCATTTGATCTGTAGTAATCTGTAGTTAGTCAAAAGGAGACAAGAGGTTGCTAATATCACATGAAAAAAGGTACCACTACACCCTTATCAGTGTAACTTCTACTCTTTTCCTTGTTCTTTTCATTCTTACCTCTACAGAATAACATTATTTCTTCCTCATTATAGGTGTTATCTTCTTTTGTAAAGCCATTTCAGCTGCTACTGCGTGCTGCTATACATATATATAAAAGGAAGAATTATCCTTCGGAGAACACATTGTTTCTTTGCCTGAGTTATCATTTGATCTGTAGTAATCTGTAGTGAGTCGTTCAAGGGTCTAGGAGTCATTCTAGAACTTTCTTTCTTTAATAATTATCATTTTCTTTTAAAAAAAAATGGTAAGTGTTCACAGCTCCCCCCAAAAAGAATCACCACTTAACCCTTGTTGACATTGAAACCCTTTTTATCCAACAATTACTTACCCTTTCACCCTCAAACCCGACATATTTGAATCCTAAAGCTGCTTCAAATTCGTCCCACCATCACACATATGCTTTTTCAATTAGTGCACAAAGAATATCACCTTGGCAGGAAGAGAACTCCCAGCTTTCTCACAACCCATGGAGTCTACAGGTGCATCCTCAGAGGATCTCATCTTGCGGATTCCTTCAAGAACTTTTTCCCAGTTTGGAGGTGGTCGCACTGAATCAGATAGACTGACGCTTTTGATTTCTGTCCTTCAAAACACCTTAGCTAAATGATATGGTTAAACAAGACAAGTGCCCATTGGCTCAACAAAATGTAGAGTTGCGCATAAGGATGCTTTTAAGTCCTTTTTATTTCAAACTAACTAGGGTAAAACCTAAAAAACTCTTGCTATTGGCAAACCGCAACAAGACATAATAAACAGAATTCTATTAAAGCATCAAAATAGATCTCATTAACTAAGGCCAATTCTCTTTGTCGTGTCTAGAAAAATGAATTGAAGCAAAGAACTCTTCCCTTTTCTTCTTTATTCACTTTGGTAGTATAAAGGTTACATCTTCATACCTTATAAAAAAAAATTACAACTTCCTATTGCAGATTTATATTCAATGTGTCAATTGAGGTCTTCAGTTCTGAATATTAAAAGTAATGACACCAATGAATGGCATAATATTGCTTATCCCTCAAATTGGACTCTTCTACTAGAAGTTAGAGCCATTCACCAGCAGATTTGACAGCAGAGAAATAGTTTCCGCGGTTTTAACTATACAGACTTGAGCTTTTGACCAACCAAACAGCCATTTGGACGATCTATAATTCATGTTTAGTTGGGTTTTCAAAGTTTTATAGATTTGTGAGTTTTGTTTCAACAAAAGTAGATTATTTTCAGGCTTAAAGCTGTGAGTGTGATATTAAGTTAGAGATAAGATCTGTTTAAAATTTTGATCCTAGAGGTGGAGGTTTGTCACATCCAAAAACACCACTTTGTAGTGACATGAAGGAAGGGAAACTTGAGGAGGTTCTCCTTTTCAGATTTGAGATTGAGTTGTATGATCTTTTGAACCCTTAGCTAAGTAGAAGAAGGATTTCTTGTAGGTTTAGCACTTACCCCTAAGCTGGCAAGTTCTTTCCTTTTCTTTAAGTGCATATTTGTATTACCTCCTAAATCTCATGTTCCCAATTCTTGGCAATTATATCTATCATCTCTTTCGAGTGTCATCCAAAGCTCATCAGCATAAACAGTGATGCATATTGGAAGAGACAAGGCTAAAAACGTATCAAAAATTTATTCCTACTTCAGAAACAATAATTGAAACCTCCAGATTACCTCATTTACCTTTTCGTGTCAACTGGGATAGAGATTTTTCTCCAGTCAAATGCACAGTTTTGGCAGGTGCTGCACAAAGTAAAGAATGATTAGCAAAATGGATGAAAACAAGGAGATTGGGAAGTCCAAACGCTGATGGACAGGAAAGTAAAATAGTAGAGCTGCAAAGGTGACTGAGAGCTTGTAACTGTGACAGAGTTCTGTACCATTGAACAACAACAACAACACCATACTCAGCGTAATCCCATATAGTGGGGAGTTCTATACCATTGAAACTTCATAAAAAAGAGAAATGGCAATAACTCAAAAATTCAATCTTCAAATTCTATCTACCTATCATTTCCAAAAATGGCCTTTTTCACTTGCTAATAAAACACGTGCTTATACTTTCGTCCTTTTATTTTTCTTTCTGAGTGGGCAAGCACATAATTTCTATGTTAGGAACTAGGTAATTTTTAGTCAATTATTGACATTTTTAAGGCTGTCATGACATTAGATGTGCCATTGAAAAGTCACATCTATAGATCTTCTATTACTAATAAGCCTTGGATAAATGACTTGCAAATACTAGGTCGTGTACTTCCTCACTCTTATCTCTCTTCAACACTCTAATTCTTTGCAAAATGCAACTTCAACTCATTCTTCTACACAACTTAATTTTGCCATGCCTTAACATGCTTTTCTTTCATTTCATATCACTTTGATTAACACACAAGGAAGTTAAAGTGCTTAGTTAGGTTCCTTGCTACTATTGTGTCTATGTGAAAAAGAAAAGATATCCAACGGGTCATAAAGATTTCATCGCATTTACTACTTCAATTAGTCATCTCCTATCACTTTTGTTGCTTTTCCATTGATATTTTTTCAAACTTATCCGTCTTTTTAAAATTCCAAGAGTTAGTGCATGTCAAATCATGCGATTTTTTTGGTCTCACTAACTCAAACTTGAAGGAAATTTGCGCCTTGGGTCAATAAACACGTACACCCTCTCACATTTCTTTTTAGCACTAGCTAACTACATAACTTGGACATTCTGCATTTTTTCCATTTTTTTCAACAATCACTTAATCTAATTAACAGTCTTGCTAAAGTTGTCTCTTCTTAGTGTTCTTGTACTTGAATAAAAACTTTAACAATATCATGCTCAAACTTCATTGTCTAATCTTTTGATAAGAAACTTCATTGTCTATTCATGCAAAGTTTTGATCCAATTGCATTCATCATTTCACCATTAGCTATAGCACTGACTGATTGTCAATTTTATTGTCATTGTACCCCAATAGAATGCGGTAGACAAGAATATAAAGTCCAGTAACAATCAAGCTTAAACAAGGTAATAGGTCTTTTGGTTTCTTAAAAATCGAGGGAGGTTAAAAACCTACTTCCTAAGCACAAGGCTATGAGCAGCAAGTTTCGGAAGGGTTAGGAAGTTACTATAATAGCAACAAGGTTTGGGCGATCATTGCATCCATGTCTGCCTGGCAGACAAGCTGAAAAGGGGATAATTTCAGACATCTAGGCAAATAATCTTTTTCATTTGATTAAGGATATCTAGGGAAATCATTATCATTGTGTTGATGGCGATAAGCGTAATTCTGGAGTCAAAATAACACACTTGAGACTTACTTGACTGGGAATACATATCGTCCTTCGAATAGGAAAAATCCTCTATATCAGGCAGTTTAACAAACTGCAAAAGTCAAAAAGAATATCAGAAAAGATGTTCTTCTTCCTTTATGTCACTGAAAACTAAATGATCAAATTACCTTCAAAAGCTCAAATGATTAAACCAAAAAAGTATATTTAGATGGTCAAGATTACTGATGGCAAAAGTTATGAAAAGTCTATTCCCTCTATTGATGCACTTAATTACAAACATTTCAAGCCAAGAGTAGTAATAAAAAGGATATAGAAGGAGTTGCATACTTTCTGGGCAGAAGATTCTTCCTTGACCTCTTTGGCTATAACTTCAACAGTCTTTTTCACTCTCTTTCTCCGGACGAAAACACGAAGTTCAGGAACGGAGCTTCCACTTGAGCCTTCAGAACCTGAAAATAAAGCTTATACTATAATATTACTGAAAATTTCCAACAATACCGAATAACTATGTCCACCAATCATAGGCAGATAGGAAATAATGTTATTATAACTGGGAATGCTTTGGAAAATGGTAGTATTTTTTTTTAGCTGACCTGGGTTTGTCTCAGAAGGGGTTTCTCGCTTGAAGGAGCCTCGCGTTATTGGCATTTTGGCGGAGGAAATTGTTTGAATCCGAGTTGGGACTAAGGGAAGAAGTGCAGTGTTTCTCACAAGACAGAAAGACATTCTGACTAAAACCAAACTATGGGGTTGCTTCTTGGTTTTGGACCCTGCTTCCAAAGTGGAAAAATTAGAAGCCTAATTTGTTGTGGTATTTTGGAGCAATTAATTTCAGTATAAAATTTGCATGGGTGAAAAATAATAATTGCGCATAAAAATACCGGTTTAAAAGTAAGAAATTTATGTTCAATAATTTTTTACTAATAATCCTCCAATAACAATATTTTTATTATTAATTAATAATAACTCCTTCATTAGGAGTAAGTAAACCAACCGACGTGTGCGGAAGCAATTAATTACAGTATAAAACAAGGTATAAAATAATACATCATTCGTTTCAAAAAGATTATTATAATTAGATTTAATATAACGGAAGCGTATAGGGTAAAATTAGTTTATATTAAATGATCGAATAATTACGTGACACATGGAACCGGAGACATGCGGAAGATGAATTGAATAAGAACCAAGATCGGGGATAACAACTGCAGTTGGTGTCAGATAGATCCTGAAGGGAGCATAATCAACGGGAGTGAGTCGATCGTTTGTCCCCAGATGACATCTAATGAAGAATATTCTCTAGTAGTATTAAATAAGAAGTAGTTGCACAGAATTTTTACATTCTTGGTATGTCGTTACACTTTTATCAACGGCATCCTTTATTGTCATTTAAGAGAGGTTTGATCTTAGGATCTTATATCTTAGGTATAGTTATAAATAATGTTTCAACAACCATTGTAATGACACGAAATCTTGCGCAAAACTTATGCTATATTCCATTCTCAAGCTAAAGAATACAACTTTACTTTCTATTTTATATTGCTATTATTTATGTACTCTAAGGCATCGNTGCATAAAAATACCGGTTTAAAAGTAAGAAATTTATGTTCAATAATTTTTTACTAATAATCCTCCTATAACAATATTTTTATTATTAATTAATAATAATTCCTGCATTAGGAGTAAGTAAACCAACCGACATGTGCGGAAGCAATTAATTTCAGTATAAAACAAGGTATAAAATAATACATCATCGGTCTCAAAAAGATTATTATAATTAGATTTAATATAACAGAAGCGTATATGGTAAAATTAGTTTATATTAAATGATCGAATGATTACGTGACATATAGAACCGGAGACATGCGGAAGATGAATTGAATAAGAACCAAGACCGGGGATAACAACTGCAGTTGGTGTCAGATAGACCCCGAAGGGAGCATAATCAACAGGAGCGAGTCGGTCGTTTGTCACCAGATGGCATCTAATGAAGAATATTCTCTAGTAGTATTAAATAGGCAGCAGTTGCAGAGAATTTTGACATTCTTAGCATGCCATTACACTTTTATCAACGGCATCCTTTATTGTCATTTAAGAGAGGTTTGATCTTAGGATCTTGTTTCCTAGGTATAATTATAAATAATGTTTCAACAACCATTGTAATGACACGAAATCTTGGGCAAAACTTATGCTATATTCCATTCTCAAGCTAAAGAATACAATTTTACTTTCTGTTTTATATTGTTATTATTTCTGTCCTCGGAGGCATCGCTTCCGGAGCCGGACCTGCCATTTCTTTTGATCTTTATGCTAAGTCTTGTCTTTACTCTTATTTATTTATCATTTTTGGATCAAATCGGTTCGTTGGTCTATAAACCACATAAAAATTCAACTATACTGTTTTACGGGTAAACAGTTTGGTGCTCACCATGGGGCTTAGACAGTTGCGTAATTGAGTTAATTCTTGCATCTATTACTAACTCGTTTGATTCTTTATTTCATAGCAACAATTAAAAATGGCAGCTAACGATGTCAACATCGCACACAACATTGAGGCGCATGAAAAACTGCCCCAACATGAAGATTCGATCAGCGACACCTGCAACGAGGGGGGCGTGGCAACTCTGGTCCATGGCGGACAATATCCTCGACATGTGTGAGAAATAACTCATGATGATGTGGAGGACGAACGTGTTGCGGAAACAGTAAGGATATTGAGAGAGCAACAAAAGGCCATCTCTCAAGGAAGGACCAGGTCATGACGGAATTGAAGCAGGCATTATCATGTGCTTCCAACAACGCAAATGGAAGAGGCCCACTTCCTCTCAGTGCTCCTCCAAATCAAGCGGCTCTAAGAGTTGATAACAACACCCCGAGGGATGAGGTCAATTTTGACGGAGCCGAGGGTACCGGCAACAAATTCGGTAACGACAACGGTAATGATCCCTTCAAAACNGGAGGAAATTGTTTGAATCCGAGTTGGGACTAAGGGAAGAAGTGCAGTGTTTCTCACAAGACAGAAAGACATTCTGACTAAAACCAAACTATGGGGTTGCTTCTTGGTTTTGGACCCTGCTTCCAAAGTGGAAAAATTAGAAGCCTAATTTGTTGTGGTATTTTGGAGCAATTAATTTCAGTATAAAATTTGCATGGGTGAAAAATAATAATTGTGCATAAAAATACCGGTTTAAAAGTAAGAAATTTATGTTCAATAATTTTTTACTAATAATCCTCCTATAACAATATTTTTATTATTAATTAATAATAATTCCTGCATTAGGAGTAAGTAAACCAACCGACATGTGCGGAAGCAATTAATTTCAGTATAAAACAAGGTATAAAATAATACATCATCGGTCTCAAAAAGATTATTATAATTAGATTTAATATAACAGAAGCGTATATGGTAAAATTAGTTTATATTAAATGATCGAATGATTACGTGACATATAGAACCGGAGACATGCGGAAGATGAATTGAATAAGAACCAAGACCGGGGATAACAACTGCAGTTGGTGTCAGATAGACCCCGAAGGGAGCATAATCAACAGGAGCGAGTCGGTCGTTTGTCACCAGATGGCATCTAATGAAGAATATTCTCTAGTAGTATTAAATAGGCAGCAGTTGCAGAGAATTTTGACATTCTTAGCATGCCATTACACTTTTATCAACGGCATCCTTTATTGTCATTTAAGAGAGGTTTGATCTTAGGATCTTGTTTCCTAGGTATAATTATAAATAATGTTTCAACAACCATTGTAATGACACGAAATCTTGGGCAAAACTTATGCTATATTCCATTCTCAAGCTAAAGAATACAATTTTACTTTCTGTTTTATATTGTTATTATTTCTGTCCTCGGAGGCATCGCTTCCGGAGCCGGACCTGCCATTTCTTTTGATCTTTATGCTAAGTCTTGTCTTTACTCTTATTTATTTATCATTTTTGGATCAAATCGGTTCGTTGGTCTATAAACCACATAAAAATTCAACTATACTGTTTTACGGGTAAACAGTTTGGTGCTCACCATGGGGCTTAGACAGTTGCGTAATTGAGTTAATTCTTGCATCTATTACTAACTCGTTTGATTCTTTATTTCATAGCAACAATTAAAAATGGCAGCTAACGATGTCAACATCGCACACAACATTGAGGCGCATGAAAAACTGCCCCAACATGAAGATTCGATCAGCGACACCTGCAACGAGGGGGGCGTGGCAACTCTGGTCCATGGCGGACAATATCCTCGACATGTGTGAGAAATAACTCCTGATGATGTGGAGGACGAACGTGTTGCGGAAACAGTAAGGATCTTGAGAGAGCAACAAAAGGCCATCTCTCAAGGAAGGACCAGGTTATGACGGAATTGAAGCAGGTATTATCATGTGCTTCCAACAACGCAAATGGAAGAGGCCCACTTCCTCTCAGTGCTCCTCCAAATCAAGCGGCTCTAAGAGTTGATAACAACACCCCGAGGGATGAGGTCAATTTTGACGGAGCCGAGGGTACCGGCAACAAATTCGGTAACGACAACGGTAATGATCCCTTCAAAACTGAACTCATGAGATTCATGAGGGAGATGAACGAGTGGATGGATCAGAGCGCGAAGGGGTTTCACGCCTGAATAGACCTGATTCTGGGTGCACCACCAGTGTTGAAGGGTTGATTCGAAGAAGTACACTCAGTTGTCATTTAAGCCAAGCGCAACACCGGAATTGATTCCAAAACGGTTCAAGATGTCAGACA